>JARKHS020000122.1:0-81703 GCA_030143305.2 Amblyomma americanum | reverse complement strand
CTGAGGCTGCAGGATGTGAAAATAAATTTGCAAATGACCACCTCCATAAGCATTTCAACATTGTAAAGAAAATAATGGAAGCTTCGTCAACCTTTGTTGCACCAACCTGCACCTGCAAAGAGAACAAAGCCACTCAAAAAATAATGAAAACAAAGCTGTTCACTTGCATTGTGATGACCACTCGGAAAAAAAAAAGCACACAAGAAAAACGGTTGCAGTGAAAATTAAGCGGTATTTGGTCTTGAGATATGACTGCAGTTAAGTGCAGAGGAACTGAGCTTAACAGCAGTTCAAAGCTCTAAATTTACAAGTATAAGCAGCAAGAACAATTTAATTTAGTCCAACCAGTGAGGAATGAAACCGAAATTAAACTTTGGGAGTTAGACAGGTCCAACACTTGACCTCAGCTTTGACGCACAGACTCTAGCATCGATACTGCCAGATTCGGGAACGGCTCAACTCAGCAGTGCAGTGTCTGTCATTGTGCAGACATCCTGCACAAGAATTGGAATTTCATTAGGGAACATGCAAATGATGCTAACATGAACACAGAAACATATGCAAACAGATAGGTGAACCAGGGAACCTATAACTCCAGTACAAAAGGTACAAACGCACACAGAAACCTGGAAGGATTCTGCATAGCCAACAAAGCCCACATATACATTGGCTCACCATCATTGATACAGAGCAGCCAAGAAACCGCATTCCTCTCAGGGAGGTCACAGGCAAATGAATGTGCGCATCAATGACATCCTCCTCGCGAGTCTTCAGGAATGCCTGCAGCTGATGCAGTAGACCAGGAAGTGATGAAGAACTGGTGAACAAGCAAGTCGTCTACAGGGCCACTGTGGATACAACAGCAAACACAGAATCGGACACCCAGTGTGAATCTTGCCATCATGTCTCTCATGGCCTGTGAGGCACTTCGCACCGCAGCACAACTTTTGCGACCGGGAAAATGTTCAAGTTTCTAAGATTATAATTTGCAATTCACTGCTTGTTGTTATGCAGAAAAGCATACTGTAATCCCAGTGTATATATCTGAATAAATGTGTTCTTTTTATTTTGCTTCCCAATTTGTTATGGACAGTTTTGACGGGGGACGAAAGTACCATATTAACGAGGCATGCCTCTATAACCATGCAGTATTCGAAAAACGCCACCTGGTTTCGCATAATATGCATGGCCTTCCTAAAGAACGCCCCTCATCCCTGCTATGACAAAAAAAAAACATAAATGGTAGGGCAGTAAGTTGAGCACACAGAAAAGGTATCATGCAAAACTTTCTGAAGTAAACAGCAGCCAGCCAAACAAGCTTTAGTGTTCATTTTGAGAGTCCTTTCAATGTTCCTGTTATGAGGAAGCCCACTAACTTTGCATGCATCTTCTAATGTGGCTGTATCAAATGACAAACAGCATGATAAACACTGCCACTATAGTGGGAGTGATGCATAGGGATGGAAGAACAGATGTGCTACCTTGCAGACAGTGGCTACATACAGAGTGCTACAACGTGGAGTTTCTGGAGTGCACCCATGGCAATAAACAGTCTCACAGTAAAGTATTCCTGTATCATGGTCGGCTGCTGAAGTGTCAAGCAAGAGTGATTTCTGCATATTTTCAACCAGTCTGCTGGCACTTAGTGATTGCCAAATGGCCATTACTTCAAACAACATTTCTGGTCATGTGCCACTCTGTGTCAAAAAGAGGTGGCACCTTGCCCATTTTCAAAGTTCACTCACTTGACAAGGAAATGCGAGAACCAGTCAGAAAGGCAATGTAGCAAGCAATATGGCACTCGATGTAAACAATAGGATTTCAAGTCAGCATGATATGTCCGGCAGTCTGTCCCACACCTCCATTTCAGAAGGGACGCAACTTTCAACAAAATTTAGTTTATTTCTAGCTGTATTTCCATGAAATTTTTTGAGCAATTTAAAAATAATTTTATGACTGCTCTCACCAAATGTCACTGTTTTATGTGCAGAACATTATTTTCCAATATATATATTTTTTGAAACCTGCAAAGGTAAGAAAATATGGCAGAAGGCTAGTTAAACATTCATTGTTCTTGCAGGGTCAAGTCATTCTTGTAATTCTGTTTGTTTTGCAAAGCTCAAATTTTTGTTTTGAATTTTTGCGATTCAGTGTTTGTTGACATATTAAGGTGAGAAGACAATTTCATACAAGAAATTTAAAATTCATAAATTTGAAAAAGAAAAAAACAGTTGTCTAGACCTGGGCTGCGGTCCTAGGAGTGCAACGAAACGAGTGGTCCAGAAAACATAAAACTGTTGGGGACAAGTATGCTCCGTAAGGCATGTATCTAGGCAGAAAACCTTAACAGAGAAAATTGCCCGTTTCTTGAATGTTTCGTCACTATTCACAGCCGCCGAGGTTCATGAAACAATTTTTTTACAGTACTTCCCAGTCGATTTCAAGAATTAAATTTGGGGACAGCAGAGTCATTCCACGCGAAAGGAGATGCACCAAATTCTTGGTATTTTAGATTTTGCTGAGAAAATTCATGGAAGACCAGTCCCAACAGAAGTGTAGAGACCTTCTTTCAAAGAAAAAAATTTTTTATATCATGCTCCAAAGTGTAAAACATCACCTTCATCTGGGCATTTTGCAAGAATTATTGTTCAGGAACCGGTCCTTGTTGGCAAAGTTTATCTCCGCATGTAGTCAGGTATTGAGATGCCCTGTCATGCCTCAAAAAAATAAACTGTGGATGATGCCATTTTGGTTTAAAATGGAAGTGCCTAACAGGAGAAAAATTTGAAGATTTCCTCATTTTTTAAACTAAATTTAAGCAAACTTTTTTGGAGTTTTGCCTGAAACCTTGATCTAGCACTGTTTGAATTAAACTTAAACCTTGCGTTGTTCTGTAATTTAATAAAAAGTACATAGATTTCTGCGGAAACGGCCACATTGAGGACCAGAAAACGCTATGTGGGCAACGGTGCTAGACAAAAAAATCAGCCAAATGGTCAACCCATTTAGTTTTGCATATTAAAAAAACTAGAAAAATATTTTTTGTTGGCAAGAAATAAATTTTTATAAAGGAGTTCCAGCGATGTGGTGCGAGAACCTGTTATGGTCCGTCCTGTAAAACGCTTCTTTTATTTCCGGCCTTGCTAAACTCTAGCAATCGCCATTAGCATTGGACATATTGTGAGAAGATGGCGTAACGGAGCCATTTTCAGTGTTTTCATTTATTCTTAAAGAATATGTTTGGGCGGAATACTCATGGTATACAGGATGTGCCATGTTATTCCCTATAGATATGACCTAAATGCAGGATTTAAAAAGCCAATCTGAAAGTGTTAGATGTATAAGCATTTATTATTTACATTGCACTTGACTGAGGCATCAGCCTCACCGACTATTCAACTTCCAAAGCTGTGGTGTACAGCAAATGCAATGTTTAATAAACCATTTGTATTGAATTAAATCGGACACCTTGTATACGCACAAAATATGAAAGGAGACTGCATACTACAGCAAAAAAAAGGGTTATAACATCATGTGGCCTGAATTGGGAACAGCTGGGGATAAGAGTTAATGGAGAATACCTGAATAATCTATGATTTGCTGATGACATTGCCTTGCTGAGTCATTCACGAGATGAATTGCAAAACATGATCAATGATTTAGACAGGCAGAGCAGAACGGTGGGTCTAAAAATTAACATGCAGAAAGCCAAATTAATGTTCAATAGCCTAGCAAGGGAAAAACAGTTCACAATTGGAAGCGAGATGCTGGAAGTGGTAAGGGAATATGTCTACTTAGGGCATGCAGAGACTGTTGATCTGATCATGAGAGGGATATAACGAAGGATAAGAAGGGTGGAGCGCATATGGCAGGTTCTCTCAGATCATGAATAGCAGTTTACCAATATCCCTCAACAGAAAAGTGTACAACAGCTGTATCTTGCCAGTACTCGCCTATGGGGCAGAAACATAGAGGCTAATGAAAAGGGTTCAGCTTAAGTTAAGGACGACACAGCGAGCCATGGAAAGAAAAATGTTAGGTTTAACGTTATGAGACCGGAAGTGGACAGAGTGGGTGAGGGAACAAACACGGGTTAATGGCATCCTAGTCGAAATTAAGAGGAAGAAATGGGCAGGGCATGTAATACGAAGGCAAAACAATCATTGGTCCTTAGGGGTAACGGAGTGAATTCCAAGAGAAGGCAACAGTAGCAGGGGACGGCAGAAAGTTAAGTGGGCGGATGAGATTAGGAAGTTTACGGGGATACGGTGGCTGCAGCTGGCAAAGGACAGGTTTAATGGTAGGGACATGGGAGAGGCTTTTGCCCTGCAGTGGGCGCAGTCATGCTGCTGATGATGATGAAGATAGATGGCGTGCTCATATACTTTTGTCGGCATTCTTAGCGATATGAAAGCCTCAGTTACCTTCCTTTCAGCTTTACCTCTTGCCTTTGCAAAGAACACTGTGTTTTCAAGGGCAGGGCAGCAGCCATGTTTCTTGCATTTACTACAGTGCATTGCCAAATGGGCATACTCCCACACGTTAGGCGAATCTCGGCCTGTATTTCAATTTGTGTCCCTGTTGAAAACATCCCTTTCAGTGACACCTAATTGGCCAAAATGCCAGAAGCAGATGTGCATCTACTTCCGCCATTTGGGCCAGTCAGGTGTCACCGAATGGAATTTTGAAAAAAGACTACGCAAAACAAACACAGGAGAAAGACAGACGAAACGAGTGCAACTCTGCAACTGTGTATTCACTTGGAAAGTGAGTGAATAGATCAGCAAAAAGGCTAGACCAGGCTTCAACAAGCTGGCTATCCTACTCTGCTCAGTTGCCAAAGTGTTACTGAAAAAGGTTAAAAAGAGAAGAGTGTAATAACAGAGCAAAAAACGATGTTTCCAAACAGAAAACCTGTGATAATTCCTTATATTCATAAGATGGCGCACAATCTGAAACATGTTGAGGCAAAGTTTAAAGTTCGTGCAGTTTTTCCACCCCCAAGAAGCTGTTCTCCTCGTGTGGCAAAATGGATTCAAACAAACCGAAAAAAGCAGAATGCCAGAAAAAGCATGTGACGCTGTTTGTGAAATGTGCAGTGGGCGTAGTTTATCAGATCCCGCTGACGTGTGGGAAATCTTACATTGACCAAACGGGCTGATGTATTAATGATAGCCTTGCTGACCATAATCACACATTAAAGAACGGCACGGGTTCTTTCTTACCACATTACTGTAAAGCCTGCAGGGAAAAAGAAGAAAAAATGCCAGGCAAAGCTGAAGGAAACAAAAATCCTAAGCAGGGGCAAAGATACTACAGCCCGTGATCTTATAGAGGCGTTCCACATCAACAAAGGCAGAAGAGATTATGTAAGCACACCCTCGCTTACAATTGACAGAAAAGAGTCTTTTTAGATATGTGCTGAGACACTTTTTTCTATAGCCATTTGTTACCTTATTGTTTCTGCTTGTGCGCATATGTAGGTCCCTCTCTGCTCTTGCCTTTTTGTCTATATATTCACTTGCTTCAATAGGTGAATAAACAGTTGCACTTGTTTCGTCTGTCTTCCCCCAGCGTTGTCTGCTTTGTGCGTCTGGTTTCAAAAGCATGCACCAACTTAGCCCCCGAGAGAGTATTACCGAATGGGATGTTTTTGAATGAGCCGCAAGTTGGAATAAAGGGCCGTGTTGATGGCCCTGAGGCGCATTGTGTTTGCTTATGTCTTTTTTTGTTAACTCTTTGAGCTCTTAATCTTTTGCTCAACCTTGGGTACACCTTGGCAAGCTTACGAGAGGAGGTCTAAAATTTGTGGTCTTTAATTGATGGAACGAAAGACAAAGGTTGTACCAAAAGAGTCTATTCATTCAAACGTCTCTCAACATATTTGCCATTGATGTCAGTGTGTTTCTTGTTGTGACAGATTTATTTTTCCTAATATGCTTTGAAATTATTCCTTTGTAGCTTTTGCAATTCACTGTTCCAAGTGGCAGTGGTCTCATTTCTGGAAATAAACAGTGGTCCTAGATGAATCTTCATTCACAAAATGCTGTTGGAATTCAACAAATCAATAGATGGGCCTGAGCTCATAGTGAAAATGGTGCAGTATCCTTGTTCATTCTTGTTCTTTCAAGAATGTCGCCGTTGTCTTTGCACCATCTCCACATTTTTCTCATATTTATAGTCAGTATGTGTATTTGGAAAAGCACCATGAAGCAGTTATGCCTCTAAAACGACATAGGAACGCCACTCTAAGCTTGACAAGACAGAAAATTCATGCAGCAAAATGTATTGCCAAAGTCCACAAAAATTTGGAGCTCCTCGCATAAATGGCACCAAAAACATAGGCTTACTCGTTACCTGCCTGCAGCTTTCTTGATGTGAGAAACATAATGCAGGTAAGGCATGGAACACACTCGCTTCCTCTCTTCATTGCTCTTCAAATTCTGTGAGTGTGTGTAGTTCTCATGTTTGCTCCTTCCTTTCTTGCTTTTTCAGTTTTTTTTTACAGGACTATACTCACCAAATCTTTGCTTGCGTGTTTTCTTGTTTAAAATGATGTGTTAGACATTAGTATATATGGATCACCCCATACACATCAGTCGCTAAATAATTTACAATCGAATTTCCTCTTGATGTTTTGATTCCAGCAGCTAGGAGATGGTTGTGATATCAAAGGTCGGTGTATGCCACATGCGGCATAAAATAAACTGCAATATAACTGCTCCTTCTTTGTTTTCATTAACTGCAATGCTAAAACCAGCCTGTCTCAAGAGTGAGAATGACTACAAATGAAGAAGCAGTGACGTAGCAGGCCTAGCTAAATACTATGTGGTGATCCATGTATTCTAATATCTTATGCTTCACTACAGAGAAGACAAGATGCAACTAAAATTAGGTGTCATTTTCGAAAGTGAGTGACAGTATGACATTTACTGTGGCCTCCCTTTATTCTTGTTTAACCATGTTCACAATACATCAACCTTTTCATGCAGTTCAGATTATAGTAACTGCACGAAGCTTATCTATGTAATAAAGTACACTACTGGTGCAATGTATGAAAGAACTCTGACTGGCACCTACAAAATGTGCCAACTTTCTTCTTCTGTCATGAGCATGTTTGCATATCGTAACGGTTGGAGAAAGCTGACCTAGCAGCACAAGCAGCCATCTCAGCAAGAAGGAAACTATTAAGGACCTCACTGACACCATGCCTGGCCTCATCTTTTTTTTAAATGCATATAATTTCATACATGTAGAATTGCAAGGGAAATTAGCACAGCTCAAAATGGGACTAAGCCTTTGCAAGTTTGTTCAGCATTACACTATGTGTATGAGCCTTTCAAATGTTGAGAACTGGAAGTGATTTCCTCACTAAATTCCCTTCAGATATAGTTTCATGCACATTTCGAGCAATCTATCTCGAGTCAACATACACTGAAGCTGGGTGCAACACTAATGAGGTGTATATTTCAGTGTTTGCCGTTCAGAAACTGTACGCCACAGCTCTCTGGAATATGAAATTACGCATATGAAAGATCTGTTTTTAGATGGACCAGCTTATTATTAGTCATTATACAACCTCACTTACACAGCTTTAGACTCGATATTCAAAAGCAATCTTTGTACAACGTACAGTTATGAGCAGGTTATATTGCTCTCTCAGTGCATAGCAATCGTGAACCTCATGTTAACTAAATTATTTAAGGATGAAGTGCAGTTTTGAGAGTAATTTTAAAGTGCTCTGAAAAATTTCAGCCCCCAAATGAATGCTGCATAACTACACACAATATAAGCTTCAGTTATGACTGGGCACAAATCAAACAAAACCTAAAAGAACATTGAGGATAAATTAAAGTTGACCTGCTACTCGACAGACTATGATATTCTAATGTCAAAGGAACTGCTGTCACCGAAAACTGAGCTTTAATAAGATGGAAAACACCAAAAGGTGAACTACAGGTGTCATCACCAGCTGATTTTGCAAGTAAACTGTGTGCAAGCGTAGGCACCAAATTTTGGGCATATCCAAAAAAAGCCAGAAAATACCAGGAGGTTCTAAAACATTTGCATGATTGAACAAGATGAAAATAGCCCAAGTTGTGGCAAATTTCTAACAAAAAAGAAACCATTACCTAGAATATTTACCTGTACCATTCACGGCTTTTAAAGCCAGAAAATACCAGGAGGTTCTAAAACATTCGCATGATTGAACAAGATGAAAATAGCCCAAGTTGTGGCAAATTTCTAATAAAGAAAGCATTACCTAGAATATTTACCTGTACCATTCACGGTACCTTGTTCTTCACAACTTTCTGTTCCGCTCTAAGAAGAAAGTCCACAGGGTAAACTGTTCTGTGGTCGTGGAACGCAGCCATTTGAACATACATTGAATTAAGCTTGCCCAAACGGCACTCTTTTACGCCATGTATTCATACAGTCTCTTACGCACTAAAAAAAAAACGGACAGCCCAATGTCCCAGATAAATTGGCCAAACGGCACTCTTTTACGCATACTGAAGAAGTTGGCGCGGAAAAACGAGGACAAGCGAGACAACAAAGACGACCGCTACTCACAACTGAAGGTTTATTCCAGACAATGCTCGAATAAATAGTGAAACCAACAAGAACAAAAACAAACAAACGTCATGAACGCCACAAGTTACCCCGTGAATCTCAATGATTTGGTTAGGAACAGATACTCCCTATCAGAGAAGCGGACGGAAGTCTGACTAATGCACTTATCGCCACTGATGCGCATATGAAAGGCTTCCATGAGCTCCCGCGTGAGTTGCTCCCTGTGCCTGAATAGGATGGTCGTTTTTTCAAAAAGCGGTTTACACTGGATTTTCTTTTCCTTGTCGTTTGTAATGCACGTGCGGCAATGTTTAGGCAATGTTATACATCGGCCAAACTGGACGATGCGTCAACGAGAGATTAGGAGAGCACCGAAGATTGCTCGGGGGAGATTCTCTTGATAACCCCCCTAAACATGGAAGCACTGGAAGCCTTCCAGCTGGATCCCGGTACTGCGCGTGGGCCTAGAATTGTCACCACACCCGGAGCTGTCGTGGTACATGGACCCTGTTGATGTGCACCCTGCTGCGATGACGCACCACTGCCCCTACAGGCTTGAGCTGCTGCAATTAGCGTCGACCCAGAGCTACTCTTTAGTGCTGTATGAGCGGTTGCTGGCAAGCGAGTGGCTGGCTTACTTCGGCGAGATCTGCGCGCTCCGTACCGAGCCAGGGAGCGTTCCTCTTCTCGGTAGTGCACTGGTGAGCGTTCTGCGCCTAGTCCCGGCCCTGGAACACCTTGGCAATTTCGCGTTGAAAAATCTTCCCATTGCCGTGCATTCCCAATGCGAGATGTCTCACGATACAGAGCACGACGGTCGGCATGACCATATGGAGAAGCCTGGAGTCAACGCAGGGCACAATGTCATAACCTTCCGCGCCCAGCGCACGGTGCTACTAGTTTGTCAGGACTCCGGTCGTCCTGATGAAGGCGACCAGCTTGTGCTGCTGGTTCCCCACCATGCTGTTGCTGGACTGTCCAGCCTGGCTGCAGACACTTTGGTCGCACTACCACCCGGCTATCGCTGTCACGAAGAGGCAGAACTGCTCGCGGATTTGCGTCATGGGCTCGTCCAGGCCTCTGGTCGGGTCCTCCGTAGCTCTGCAGACTACCCTGTGCAGACACCTGGAGTGCTACACAGTCTTCATATCGTCGATGACGTGTTAGGCCTCACTAACCTCCTGCGAAACATCATGCAGGTTATTGCCAAAAACCTCGCTGACGACGTTCATGGAGCGCATGGGCTATCCTGCCCCGGTATCGTCAAGCGAGACGAGGAAGAAGTTGGGGACCTCCTGCCGATCCCGTCCTGGCCGCTACCCGCTGTCCTCCAGTAGTCCTGGTGGGCCAGCTGGGCGTCTACCATCTGCAGCGGCTTCGGTGTCGTCGAAAAAGAAGCGGAAGAACTCTCGCACCAAAGCACGCAGCATGAGTACGCCACGGCTACTAAGCTGTTTGCCTAGGGGAACGTCCGGGGCTTGATGAGGCCACTGCAGGACCTGCGCCGGGAGCTGGACACTCCATGCTACCGCATGCCTCAATGCCGCCGTCGTCTCACATCCAGGCAAGACCTACAGAAGGATTACTGAGTGGAGCCACCTCACGTTGACTCATTGATACGCCATTGATGCCATGGTGCCTTCTCTTCAAACTGACTTGAGACTGCGACTTGAGGCGACAAGCCATCGACGTATTTATCGCAGCGAAACTACATATACCTGAGGACGCCTGCCGCCACGCATGACCTGCACTCCATGATGTCTTGCAATACATTCGGGCATTTCTTTTTGCTCCCCATCGTTAACTATATGTGCCATATAGTGACGATAATGTGCTGCGGTATAAATGCAGAGTTATTCAGTCGATCTTGGCGTTTTCTACTCATTGTGTTGCTTCGACTGCCGATGAGACATTCGTCCTGTTTGCCAGACCAGCGAAGTTTGCTGTAGTCGGTCCTGACTATAGTCTTTTTTAGTTGCGGATAAAAGGGAGGGTGGTTGTTGCCCACAGATAAAGCGCTAAACGTGCCGCCTTGATTCCGGGGCCCTTTATTTCTGTCTGAAGACAAAGGCTTTGCATTCTCGTGCAGATGGTTTACGCGGGGAAATGAAAAGTGAACAAAAAGTGTTTACTTACCCACTTTACCGACGTTAGCCTGATTTCTGCCACAGGAGAAGTGTTCTATAAAATCTAATATCGTATCGTATCGCTCAGCCGGCTATTGATGATGGATGCATATTGGGGCCTCCAGTTGTCAGCATGCTCGCTATTTCTTTTCTTTTCAAACTTAGTGGTGCTATCTATAATTCGCCATTTTTGGTTAAATACAGTCTACTCAGCGCTACGTCTGATCAATTTTCAGTCATAAGCTTATATCCTATCACCGCCCTCCTTTTGAGCCCCCAATATTCCAGACGGTTTTTGCAAACGTCTACCCCAAATTCATTCACATTAACTTCATCACAAAACCCCAACGCCCCAGGAAGAATGTGTCTGCATCGAGATCTGAATGAATACTGCCACATTATTGTAAAAAATCTTCCATTCTTTCTATTGATTTACCCCACACTGCACATGTGTCATCTTATTGCTTTAATTTCTTTTTGTAGCTGCGCGTTCTAAGATACTATGATCTAGCTACAAAGAGTTGGGTGCTCCCTCATGTGTTAAAATAGAACGATCATTTTCCTAATTTGCCTTTTCCATTTTCAATGCAGGTCTGTAGTCTGCTTTCTTTTCATTGCATCAATCATTTGACATGATACGCGCACAACAGTGCAAGAGAACGGCGAGTGACAGATCGCATGATCGCTCTGAACAAAAACACCAAAGCTTATTCTCAAGTACACAATTGTGTAAAAAGCGAACTCGCAGCTTTTTCTCAGTATGTGCAGCACTGGCCTAGCAGTGATTTTCTTGCTTCAGGGAAATTTCGCATCCTTCAGGTAGCAAATCACCGGTTTCTAATGCCACATGGCGAACGCAGTAAATATTTCGCAAAAAAAAAGAGCAGGGTAGCACGTCGTCCGCCATTTCTGTGCAGACATACTTTGCCATTAGTAGTAACATCAATTTTTTTCATTGCAGTTTCAAGCGTATTATGCACCTTCCAAGTGGAAATTATTTCCATGATCGTTCGGGTGCTTGCTTCATAAGTTGCGGCATTTCTGTGTTGCTATTTTTATCAATTATGACCTTTTGTAGGAGATTTTTCACATCCCTTCCAAAAATTAACCGCCAGTATTTTACGCTGGAAACCTAACAAATTTTCTTTCTTAAGCAGCTGAATATAATATTTAGGCGGATTTGGATTGTGAAACTTTTATTTCCAACAGTTTGAGATGCTTTGGGCCCCTCGCCTAAACGATGGCCGGAAGGTGTTGGCCCCTGGCGGCGTCTTCGGCCAGTTCGACGACCTTTGTCATGGTCTCCGGATCGGAACTGAGTAGGAGAGCCTCCCATTGGTCAAGCGACTGTTTTTCTTTCCCTCCACGGGGGCAAGCGCACATTTCAAAAGAATATGGCTGGGTTCCGCTTGGTCGTTACATATCTTGCGCGCATTTGAGTTTTGTCCCGGAGAATAAACACTACACATAACCGGGTTCGGGAACATATGTGCTTGGAGACGGCGCCGAGAGGTAGCCTGACTCTTTGTCAATGATTTATCAGCACCCGGTACTTCGCTCTACTGAGTCTGTAATGTTGTTTGATCTCTCTAGCACACAAGACGATCCCTGTCTGTGAAACCCTCGGTATGCCCACTCGTTCGGTAAGCAAGACCTCAAGCAAGTTCGTGCGCAGCTTCATCTCCAGCCACGGATGCGTGTTCGGGTGTCCAGACTATGATAATTTTGCGGTTGTCCATTGCGGTCCTCAGGATTCCATTCGTCAGGGGGGAGACCCTCCCCTTGCGCTGGTGGTCAGTCGCATAATGTATCAATTACCTTTAATGTCCCCCTCGGCATCACAACTTGAACGACTCGAAGTTTTCCACAGAAAGGGCCTGAGAAGAGCCATTGGAGATCCTCAAGCGGCTGCGAATAAGGCAGTACTTCATGAGTCTCTATCGAAACATCTTAGCCTTGTCGCTTCTCAGAGACTACTAATGCATCTTGGCCGCCTAGGAGAGACGGTAGCTGGGCGATCCCTTCTCCAGCGGCTCTGCAAGAGATTTGAGTCGAAGGTTTACTTGGAACTCAATACTCTTAGTTCTTTAGGCCTTAATGTCCGAAGGCAAAGGAAACGGTTGAAACCCCCCTCGTCTTTTCCGACCCTCGACTGTAGGGTCACAATTCCACAACGGCTGAAAGTGCTGCTATTGAGGCGGCTTTACGGAAGTTAGGGTCTTGTCCGGCTCAACCTGTTGCAATCCTGAATCAAAATCTTCCCTTCAGAGGTTAAAGCACGGATTCCCTAATGATTCCTTGTCTATAAGCTCTCTGCGCTTGGTGCAGAATCTGCACAGCAGAGCCTTTGCTGTATATTTCCAATGGGTGCCCTCTCACATAGGAGTCAACGGTAATGATGTGATAGACAATCTCGCCCATAAAGCTCTCTCAAGGATTCCATCAAAAAAAGTATCTCAAGATGGGAAAAGTCTCTACAGGAAAACGGTGCTCGATCATTTATGTACCCTGTGGAGTGCGCCCCACAAGCCATGTGTGACCAAGGGACTGAGAACATGCCATGGGACTCTACTACATCGAATTCGCACGGCCTCTGCTCGCACTCCTGCCTGGATGCATTAGACGGGCATAGCATTGTCTCCGCTCTGTTCTTTATGTGGTGTGTGCGCGGATATCGAACTTTTTGTTATGTACTGGCCCGCGGAAAGGTATGTGATGTTCGCCTCCTTCAAGAAGACAGGGACCCGTCACAGTACAGTTCAGGACATTGTCTACCTGAGTGGAAACCAGACATGCAGAAGGGAGGCTGCACGCCTTCTGTTAACATTTCTGCAGGACGCGGATCTTGTTTCTTAATGGTGATAGCAGGAACGGACTGTGGCCTACTGTGATTGAATGTGTGCGTAGATGGTGTCTTCCGGAGTGGACTACGTTGTACTGTGAGTGAATGTGTGCATGGATTGTGGCACTACAATGGACTATGTTCCACTGTGACTGAATATGTGCATAGATGCTGAGTTCTGTAGTGGACTGTGATGTGGACTGTGTAGATTGATTGTGTGCATAGATGGTGACTGCGGGAGAGAATGTGTGCTATTATACAGTGCGCATAGCGGGGTAGATGCGACAGGCTTTAGAACATTATTAATATAGAAGGGACGCTACGGGGAAGCAATTGCCGGCAGATAAAGCAAGGCTAACCCCACCTGTAGCTTTCAAGACCTCAACTCAACTCAACCCTCTCCTTGGCGAAGTTCATCACTGCAACCTTGGGGTCACTGATTATCGCTTACGTCCCAGTGCCCACTATCGCGAGCGCGGAAAACTATTTCTTTCCGGTGAAAACCAAAACTGGCGTCTGAAAGGACTATATTCCATGCAGTTCTATGCCCTCTGTGTTTTTTCCGTCTTTATTTGGGGCTTCCATAACTACCGGTTAGTTTCCTGCTCCTTTTCTGCCACTTTGCGTCAACGCACGTATCGGACAGCTTCCTCAGGCGACGTGATCGGTGGCTGGATGGAATATAGGAGCGTCCCCTTTGAAACGGAGTGGTTGCAGCTGGCGCCATGCTTGGCTTTTTTTAAAGCGAGTGCGTTAGTTCCCCCCCCCCCCCATATCGGAAAAAAATTGTCCGTCGTCAGCATTGGCGACCGTTAAAAGCCTCCCTGCCTGTGTGGCCGGGGCAGGTGGGCCACCTACGTCACGTGACCTTGTGGCGTCATCACAACCTGCCCACCGGAATTGCAAGCAAACTGCCCACGGTTGCAGGTGGTGTTTAAATTAATGATTGGCCACCAGAGGTTACCTTGGTCGCTCAAGCCCCACCGGTGACAGCACCTGCCATCGCATGGCTGTGGCGGAATCGCTTATCCGATACAGCACTGCGCCAGGAGTGGTATGAGAACTATGAGTGTAAACTAGAGAATGACCAATTCCACATGTATGGGTATTAACCCACTAAAGCTATCGCGTCATAGCCTTAAGGCGGAGCTTAAGTGTACCTTCAATTTTTTAAACCGAAAAGCTTCCCTACGCTAGGTAAAGCAGTCGTCGCGTAGGGAACGACCTTGAACGACATTCAGCCCAACTACATTTATCTTCTCCTTATGGCACGGCTTGGGTGTCCACCGATATATGTGAGAAAGTTACTGCACCATTGCCTTTCCTCAAATCATACGCACACACGCATACTCAAGTCGGCCTGCTGCGGTCGAATTTCGATGGAGGCGAAATTCTAGAGGCGCGTGTACTGTGCGATGTCAGTGCACGTTAAAGAACCCCAGGGGGTCGAAATTTTCGGAGCCCTTCACTACGGCGTCCCTCATAGCCTGAGTCCCTTTGGGACGTTAAACCCTCATAAACCAAACCAAACCAAACCATACTCATGCACGCACAGGGTGAGAGAGAGAGAGAGAGAGAGAGACGGGTTTTCGCTCAATGGGGCAAGCAAGGCTTACGCCTTAGAACGGGGCAAACTAGACTGGACAAACCAGAGGAAGAAGACACCACATGCGCTGACTTGTAACTAAAGGATCTATGAAAACGCGCTGGAATATAAACAGAGAACCACCCAAAAATGCCCACATCACGGCAGCGTGAGATATGGTGATACACGTGGCATGAAAGAGATTGCGTGCAAAAGTTACCAGTCAGGAGCAGAGGATGCAAGTAAAGGCATTCTTCACCTGACAGGTCCAATCAAGTGTGGCTGAAGCACAGGTTAGTTGTATTTTTTTACGGAAAATAAAAAAGGCTTCCATTACCTGACTCATCCGGTCCTGGTGACGGAACAGGGTAGTGGTGCTTGGTAAGTATGGCGTGCATTTGCATTTTCTTTTACCTTTTTTATCGGAAAAAACACCTTCAGTCTCCCTGCGGGTTAAAGAACTGCGTTACTTAGATAACTGGCTACCCTCTCCTCCTGACCAGCAATATTTGTACGCAGCCTCTTTTAGCGTTTCACGTTTACACCACGCGGTCGTAATGTTGCGCAGTTTTCGGTGGTCCCCTTCATGTATTCCTTCGCCTATTCATTACACCTTTCGGTGCGAGTCAGCGCCTGTGGTGTCCTCCTTCTCATGTGTTTCCCGTCTATATTGTCACCGACAAACGGGCGAAACACTCAAACCAGGTTTAATTAGGCGTGCTGGAAATGCAAGACAGCAGGGAGCTCGAGCGAGGAAGACGAATCCCCTATCCCCTCGAGTGCGCAAGGCATGGCAAGTCCGATCTAAAACAGTTCGGCCGCGGTATGGCGCCACTGGATTGTTTGGTACTCTGGCATTACTCCCTGTTGTGATCGGAGGCCCCGACAGCGTGAACAGACGAGCCCGGCAGGCGCCATCGAACTATGTTTGACCAAAGGTGCTGTCGTCCTGAGAAGAGGATTAGGAACGGCTCCTGGCGACGGCGAGCTGTGACGCAAGGCCTCTAATCCCTTCGTCCGGAGTATGGAATGCGGAGGAAAAACGCTAAGGCGCCCGTGTGCTGTGCGATGTCAGTGCACGTTAAAGATCCCCAGGTGGTCGAAATTATTCCGGAGCCCTCCACTACGGCACCTCTCTCTTCCTTTCTTCTTTCACTCCCTCCTTTACCCTTCCCTTACGGCGCGGTTCAGGTGTCCAACGATATATGAGACAGATACTGCGCTATTTCCTTTCCCCCAAAAACCAATTATTATTATTATTATTTCTCCCGACCTGCGCCCTCACGTGGACCGGCAGAAAGACCCGAACAAAGGCTCCGGACCCTCCTCGCTCGCTTGCACCTGCGCGGCCAGACAAAGCGGGGCCGGACACTGCTGATTCATCTTACCCTCTGGAATTCACCGGGACCGTCAGGACGCATCTTTCCACGGAGGGGATCACCGCCTACAAAGCCAACGACCTTATGCACCTGGTCAACTCGTCGGCAACTGCATTCCAGGACCTCAAGGCGTCAGGATTCCTTACCGCCTGTGCACGTGTTTGTTAGGGCGGAGACTATGAAGAGTGTGTCTGCCCATTGGACGCTTGATCAGCCACCGGTTTCCCTAGCTATGTGCCTAGGGAATATCCACTGTATTTAAGCCGCAATTTGGCTGGTTTCACGGCACTTCATCTCTGACTTTTGGTCTCCCTGCTTCTCTTGTAAATATGTAAATAAACCTTCAAGTTTACCAACCCTCCTGAAGGCTTACCTCCGTCGTCTGTAGAGTTCATCGTCATGCGGTGAAGACCTCGGTCCCGATACCCAAGCATATCAACTGGTTGGCAGCGGTGGGATGGTCTGCGCCTGGTCCTCACTCTGGTATGGTAAGTGCGCGGTCTTTCTCTTGGAGCATTGCCAGGTTTTACAACTTTGGAAAATTGTTAGCCTAGGTAATCGAAGGTTGGTATAAGAGGCAGCCGGGGCTCCTCTGACCAGGTGAGTAGAGACTTGCCGTTGCTTAAATAGTCATGGACTTGAAGAAGTTGCGCAAACCAGACTTAGTTCTCGTATGCGGGGAATTGGGCATTGATTGTCGGTCGATCCGTAGGAAACCTGAATTGATTAGGGCAATTGAGGATTTCGGTGCAGACGAGGAGGAGATAGTAGAATGTTGGGAGCTAATTAAGGAGGAGTTGAAGAAGGAAAGGGAACAAAAGAAGCGAGAGGATGAAGAAAAAAGGAAGCGCGAAGAGCACGAAAGGAAGCGCGAAGAGCATGAAAGAGAGATCGAGAAAAAACGGCTCGATCTACAGATAGCTCAGGCTGCACAGGCAGAACGCACTAGGCTAGAGGTGCCGAACACAGTGGCAAGCCAGGCAGCATCAAAAATAAAAATAAAGGACCACTTGCAACCGTACAAACTTGGAGACGACATAGGGCTCTTTCTCGTGAACTTTGAGCGGGCATGTGAAAATTGCGAGTTCCCGACCGAGTCTTGGCCGCAGAAACTTCTGACCATTCTTCCATGTGAGGCGGCCCAAGTACTCGCTCGTCTGGCAAAAGAAGAGGCGGCAGACTATACTAAATTAAAGGCAGCACTCCTAAAAAAGTATCGCCTGTCCGCAGAGGCCTTTCGGCGCCGCTTCAGGGAAGCCAGAAAACAGCCTAACCAGTCATTTCCGGATTTTGCGTATAACCTTAAGGCAGACCTGAACGAATGGCTAAAGGGAGAACAGGCTTACGGAACTAACGATAAAGTAATAGAGGTGATCTGCCTGGAGCAGTTTTTTGGCTCTTTGAGGGAAGAAATGCGCGTGTGGGTGCAGGACAGGCCGGGAAATAAAACCCTAGAAAGTGCAGCAGAGCTGGCCGAAGAGTTCTATGTCAAGCGCGTAGCAGAGGGTGCGCGTGCCCCCGTAAGCCCCAAAGTAGAAAAAAAATTTCCACGGATCCAGACAGGAGGGGCAGCAAGCCGCAATTGGGAGCGGAACGAGGGCCACAAAGCAGAATCAAGCAACCCCACAAAGGGGGCGACCGAGAAAGAGAGGGATAAGGCTTTTGAAGCCAGAAAGAAACCAGTGTGTTTCCGTTGTCACGAGCCCGGTCACTTCGCTCACGCTTGCAGGAAGCAGGAAATCGTTCTCTCATTGGTGGAGGCGGGCGATGAGAACATGCGCCTGCTAGAGCCATACCTGAAAGACATGCAGGTTAATGGAAAACCATGCCGGGTTGTGAGGGACTCCGCGGCCGCCATGGACGTAATCCACCCCACGTACGTGAACGCAGCTGATTTTACTGGGGAATGTGCAGGGATTAGGCAGGTGGCCGAAGAGAATAGCGCATGCTTGCCGATCGCACGAGTTAAAATAGAGGGCCCGTTTGGCGTTCTGGAAACGGAGGCAGCGGTATCACGGAATCTGCCGGAAAAATTTCCGTACCTCTTTTCAAATCGGTCGGAGCAGATGCTCCAGGAAGAGGGTCGTAGTTTCGGCGATCGAACCGTCCAGGCGCTCACTCGTGCGAAGGCTAGCAAGATTGCAGCTGAAGTAAATCGTAGGAAGAACGAAGGCTCTCCCATGACGGGTCAGGCAGGGGCAAACCCAGGAGGCGATGCTTCTGAGACGAGCGGAGAGGCTCGCGGCAGGAACAGATGCGACGCCGAGTACAAGGACTCAAAGGGGGTCCAGTTCGATCAGCTCGTGGTGCCGCAGAAATACCGCGCAGGCGTACTTAAATTGTGCCATGGTGGGGGTTGGTCTTGCCACCTTGGAGTGGAGAAAACCAAAGCTAGGCTTCTACAGGAGTTTTATTGGCCTGGATGCTTCAGGGATGTCGAGCAGTTTGTAAAGCCCTGCCACACCTGTCAGCGTGTCGGAAAGCCGGGGGATTTAAGGAAGGTTCCGATGAAGCTAGTGCCCGTGATTAGCGAACCCTTCCGTCGTTTGGTGGTGGACGTAGTCGGTCCTCTACCAGTGACTCAGTCGGGCTACCGCTACCGAAAAGGGCGGGAAAACGGTAATGCCGACGGTCTCAGTCGTAGCTTTCCTGCATAATCTGGCGTAAAATGCCCTAATGCTCGAGAAAAGCTACCGTCTATCATTTTTGGTTTTGTTTTGTTTTTTTTTCTTGCTTCTCCGTACCTACCTCATTGCTGAAAAAAAAATAGTTTCTTACCAAATTTCAGACGCATGTCTTTTGCGAAAAAAAGGAAAAACAAAAAGAGGAACTAGTTTTGGTTCAGCAGACTTCCTGGCGTGAGCTGTTGGCGAGGGTTAAGTCATCCAAAATTTTCAGCCATATTGCTCCGTATTAAAGACCTGGCAATGTTCTGAGGCTGGCCGCGTACTGCCTAGCCGGAGGTAGGGGCTGAGCTCAGATCTGATCGCTAATGCTCCGTTGAGGACCCTTGCCAGCTGTGCAGGTCAAGTGGGCTGACTACTACGAGGCCGACTGGGACTCTGACGCCCATTCGTGGTGCACCGACCAGCTGCAACCACTTCGTGGCGTCTTGGCGGCGGACGGATTGTTGTGATCGGAGGCCCCGACAGCGGGAACAGACGAGCCCGGCAGGCGCCATCGAACTATGTTTGACCAAAGGTGCTGCCTTCCTGAGTAGAGGATAGGAACGGCTCCTGGCGACGGCGAGCTGTGACGAAAGGCCTTTAATCCTTTCGTCCAGAGTATGTAATGCGGCATTTCTCCCGAACTGCGCCCTCACGTGGACCGGCAGAAAGACCCGAACAAAGACGCCGGACCCTCCTCGCTCGTAAGCACCAGCGCGGCCAGACAAAGCGGGGGCGGACACGGCTGATTCATCTTACCCTCTGGAATTCACCGGGACCGTCAGGACGCATCTTTCCACGGAGGGGATCACCGCCTACAAAGCCAACGACCTTATGCACCTGGTCAACCCGTCGGAAACTGCATTCCAGGACCTCAAGGCGTCAGGATTCCTTATCGCCTGTGCACGTGTTTGTTAGGGCGGAGACTATGAAGAGTGTGTCTTGGACGCTTGATCAGCCACCGGTTTCCCTAGCTAGGTGCCTAGGGAATATCCACTGTATTTAAGCCGCAATTTGGCTGGTTTCACGGCACTTCATCTCTGACTTTGGTCTCCCTGCTTCTCTTGTAAATATGTAAATAAACCTTCAAGTTTACCAACCCTCCTGAAGGCTTCCCTCCGTCGTCTGCAGAGTTCATCGTCATGCGGTGAAGACCTCGGTCCCGATACCCAAGCATATCACTCCCCCTCTCTGAAGGGCAGCGTCTGGGTGCCGCAACAATGAGAAGCAGGAAGGCAAAAACGGCGAATGTTGCGGCGGCTGGTGCAGACACGCTTGAAGCGCTAGCGGGCGTGGTAAGGCTCCATCCGTGCGACATGGACGACTTCGGGGGTCGGCGTCTAGAGGAGCGAACTGTTCCCTGGGGGAGAACTTCATAGTTCACCTCACTGACTTGGCGGAGTACCTCGTAGGGGCCATAATATCGGCGCAGAAGCTTCTCGGAACGCCCACGCATGCGGATTGGGCTCCACACCCAGACTTATTCGCCGGGCTGGTAACTAACAGCTCGGTGGCGGAGGTTATAGCGGCGAGCGTCGAGGGCTTGCTGGTGCCGAATGCGCTGTCGGGCGAGTTGGCGGGCGGCCTCGGCGTGCCGAACGAATTGTGCAGCACCCATAACAGATGAGGTACTACTAGTCGGGAGCAACATGGTGTCCAACATGGTTGTGGCTGCGCGACCGTGCACTAAACGAAATGGAGTGAAGCGTGTCGTTTCTTGTAGAGCAGTGTTATAGGCAAATGTGACGTAAGGGAGTATGGCATCCCAGTTGCGGTGGGCTGCGTCAACATACATGGAAATCATGTCGGCGATCGTCTTGTTGAGCCGTTCGGTGAGGCCGTTCGTTTGAGGGTGGTAAGCGGTTGTCTTGCGGTGACTGGTGGCGGTCAGGCGCATAACCTGCTGCGTAAGGGCCGAGGTGAATGCCGTTCCTTTGTCAGTTAAAACGATGGCGGGTGCACCGTGATGAAGCACAATATTTTGAAAGAAAAAGTTCGCAATTTCGTCAGCGGTGCCACGAGGGAGAGCTTTAGTTTCACAGTACCGACTGAGGTAGTCGGTGGCGACCACAATGTAGCGGTTACCCATCGGGGACTCCGGAAATGGGCCCAGTAAGTCCATGCCGACTTGGTGGAAGGGGACTTGTGGCGGATCAATAGGCTGTAATAGTCCCGCTGGCTTAGTCGGCGGCGTCTTGCGACGTTGGCACTCGCGGCAAGTTCTGACGTAACGCTGAACAATTGCAGCAACCCTGGGCCAGTAGTACTTTTGGCGTATCCGCGCCAAAGTGCGGGAAAACCCCAGGTGATCAGAAGATGGGTAATCATGGCACGCCTGCAGAACTTCGTCGCGCAAGGCCGCAGGTACGACGAGCAGATAGGCAGCTTCCGTCGGGTTGTAGTTTTTCTTATACAGAACACCATCGCGCAAACAGAATGATGACAGTGCACGTGAGAAGATTCGCGGGGGCGACGCAGCGCTTCCTTCAAGATACTCAATGACAGGCCGTAGTTCACTGTCGTCCCTTTGGTGTTGAGTGAGGACGGACGTAGAGATGGCACCGAGAAAAACAGAATCGTCGTCGGGATCAGCTCGGTTATCCTCGATAGGAGCACGAGACAGACAGTCGGCATCACTGTGCTTCCTACCGGACTTATATACGATGGTGACACCGAACTCTTGAAGGCGAAGGTTCCAGCGCGCAAGCCGTCCCGAGGGATCTTTGAGGTTCACCAGCCAACAAAGCGAATGGTGATCACTGAGGACTCTAAAAGGGCGGCTGTATAAATACGGGCGAAATTTGGTCGCTGTTCACAGAATTGCCAGGCATTCTTTTTCAGTAGTGGAATAGTTCGCCTCCGAGCGTGACAAGGTGCGGCTTGTGTATGCGATGACACGTTTGATACTATCCTGCCACTGTACAAGGACCGCACCGAGGCCGATGTTGCTGGCGTCGGTGTGCAGTTCAGTGTCTGCTGACTCATCGAAGTGGCCAAAGATGGGTGTACTCTGGAGACGAGTGCGGAGGTCTTCGAAGGCCTGTTGTTGCTCCTGGCCCCAGAGGAACGGTTCGGCATCTTTCTTGAGGCGGGTGAGGGACTCAGCGATCTGGGAGAAGTTCGGCACATAACGCCTATAATAGGCGCAGAGACCCAGAAAGTGGCGCACACTGCGCTTATCGGTTGGCACGGGAAAAGCAGCGGCGGCGACTGTCTTATCGGGGTCAGGGCTGACTCCCTTAGCGCTCACGATGTGGCCGAGAAACTTCAACTCCTGGAAGGCGAAGTGACACTTTTCGGGCTTGAGGGAAAGACCGGCCGAACGAATTGCTGCGAACACAGCGCGCAGGCGCCTCAGGTGCTCTTCGAACGTGGCGGAGAAGATGACTACGTCATCTAGGTACACTAGACAGGACTGCCATTTTAAATCGGCAAGCACGGTGTCCATCACCCGCTGAAAGGTAGCAGGAGCCGAGCACAGGCCGAAAGGAAGCACCCGGAATTCGTATAGACCATCCGGTGTAATAAAGGTGGTCTTTTCCCGATCGCGTTCGTCCACCGCGATCTGCCAATAGCCACTGCGTAAATCTAGTGACGAGAAGTACGTGGCGTTGCGTAAACGGTCCAGGGAGTCATCGATGCGTGGCAGAGGATAAACGTCTTTGTTGGTGACTTTGTTTAGGCGCCTGTAATCAACACAGAACCGTAGGGTTCCATCTTTCTTCGCCACTAGAACAACAGGCGATGCCCACGGGCTCTTCGACGGTTGTATCACGTCGTCTTGGAGCATTTCTTGAACTTGTCGGCGAATGGCATCCCGTTCCTTCGAAGAGATCCGATAAGGCGGCTGGCATAACGGTCGCTGGTTTGCGTCAACTATAATGCGGCGCTTTATGAGCGGAGTCTGTCCAACCTTGGAGGTCGAGGCAAAACAGTCGCGGAAAGATACGATAATGCTCTCGAGGCAGTGTTTCAGATTAGACGGGAGGTTAGGGTTCACGCCGTTTTTTATGGGAGTGGTCGGTGCCTCCACTGATGCTGGGGTTTCGGACAGCGAGTGCTGTCCCGCGAATTCGTAAGTTCTTCGAAATACACTATAGCTGTTTTGCCAGGCAAACACTGGGGTTCAGAACCAAAATTGGTCACAAAAAGTTCGGTTCGCCAACTGTTCAATAATTCCGCGAGCTACACAGACTTGCCGACCCAGGAGCAGTGAGATGTTGGTTTCAGCGATGCCGCGAGTGCTGGGGCTGTTATCACACTCGACGGTAACAAACATGCTGGCTCTGGACGGGATCAATACGCGGTCGCCACAGACGCGTAACTTAGTCCTGCATGGCTCGGTGTCGTCGTCGACAGGGCCTTGGGTGGAAAACGACACTATTAGCTCCTGGTGGTTGATAACGGCACCGTACTCCTTAAGCAAATCCAAACCGAGTATGAGGTCTTTTGAGCACTCGGGTAACACAGCAAAGCAGCCAGGGAAAGTAACACCGCGGATCTGGATTCGCGAAGTGCAGACACCGATCGGAGTTACCACGTGGCCGCCAGCTGTCCGGACCTGTGGCCCAGACCAAGGGGTCAGAACCTTCCTCAAGGCCGTGGCTAACCGACTGCTCATTACAGAAAAATCGGCGCCGGTATCCACGAGTGCGGTAACGTCGTGGTTGTCGGCGGATACTGGTATTTCGGCGGAGACCAGTCGGTCACAGCGCGTCGTCGAGGTCGTCGGTTCAGGTCGTCGTCGGTCGGATCGTCGCGGCAAATCGTCGGGTGGAGGCTCTTGACTCGGTCCTGTAGCGGCAGCCCTACCCCCGGAGTACGCCGTCTTCAGTTTTCCCAACGTGGGGACATGCCTCTGAACTGGCCAGAGGATGACGGGCGGCCGGGCGAAGAGAACCGCCTTGGAGATGGCGATTGGGACTGGCGTCGCTGCGTGGTCGAAGATTGCACGTTATCAGCCAAGTACTGTTCGATATCACGTGGTCTTTCACCGTAGCGTGGTCGAGGTGCGTCAGGTGGAAACCCCCTTAAACCCATTTGGCGGTGGAGGCAGTGGCGGAGGATGTGGCCGGGCTCCCCGCAGTGGTAACAGAGCGGCCGATTGTTTGGCGTACGCCAAACGTGCGCTTTGCTCACGGGTGACCTGAACTCCTGCGGCACTGAGGGTAAAGTTGCGACTGGCTCCTGCAGGTATGGCACAGGAGCGACGGGGGAAAAGGCTCGCATCCCTGGCCCGGGACTTCGTAGCGCCTCGCTGTACGTCATAACGGAGGGCGCCGGGTGTGGAGCGGGAGGTGGCTGCACAGCTCGTCGGATTTCTTCGCGGACCACGTCCGTTACTGCAGCGACGCTGACCTGTGGAGCTTCAAAGCGAAGTTTCGCCAGTTCCTCGCGCACGAGGCTTCTTACAAGCTCCCGAAGATCCTCGGCGGGCAGCGACGTAGGCGTGTACTGGGAAGCGGCTGCTACAGTAGCCTGACGTCCGTAGTGGGCGCCCCGTTCCTGCAGAGAGCGCTCGATACCCATTGCCTCCTTGGTGAAGTCGGACACTGTTCGTGGCGGGTCACCGACCAGTCCGGCAAATAGCTGCTCTTTTACGCCACGCATTAAGTGGCGTACCTTCTGGGCTTCGGGCATAGCAGGGTCGGCCCGATTGAACAGTCGCGTCATGTCCTCTATGAACATCGCGACGCTCTCATTCGGCTGCTGTGATCTTGAGCGCAGGGCGATTTTAGCCTTCTGTTTTCTTTCGCTGCTGGTAAATGTCGCCAGAAGCTCTCGACGAAAAGCCTCCCAGGTGGTAAAGGAAGCTTCGTGGTTCTCCAACCACGTTTTGGCCGAGTCCTGCAGCGCAAAGTAGACGTTGCGCAGCTTGCGCTCGCCGTCCCACTCATTGAAACCCGCCACTCGGTCAAAGCTGGCCAACCAGTCTTCGACGTCCTCAAACCTCTCACCGTGGAATGATGGGGGCGACCGAGGCGTGTGAAGGACGAACGGCGGGGCATTCCCAGAATGCTGACTTGTCTGGTTAGCCGTAGCGGACGTCATGGCCCTTGCTGGTCTAGCGCGTTGGGCGAACTCTGGCTGTAGGCCTCGCAGGCGGCGGCTCGCCTTGTGGACTGGTGTTGTAGCCACGCGCTGAGAACTGACGTCAAGAGTGTCCTCGAGGTCAGCGTACATGGACCGTTACCCCGCACCTCCACCAAATATGTCACCGACAAACGGGCGAAACACTCAAACCAGGTTTAATTAAGAGCGCTGGAAGTGCAAGACAGCAGGGAGCTCGAGCGAGGAAGAAGACGAATCCCCTATCCCCTCGTGTGCGTAAGGCATGGCAAGTCCGATCTAAAACAGTGCGTCCGCGGTATGGCGCCACTGGATTGCTTGGTACTGTGGCAATATTGCGTTGTTTTTCACCATGTGAATACGTGGCACTGTTGTGATATGTCGTTGAGCACACATGACTAACGCGGACATTTCAAGAACAAAGCATTCGGTGCTCGACTGTCTCTGTGGTTGCAGGCCTTATTGCGACATGCATGTGGGGTGGTATGGTGCATTGTTATCCACGTATTAGGGGCGAATTGATATCGGTCGAATCACTTCAATCTGATTCTTTTTGCACTTCGAGTGCCCCATGTACTCGCTGGAATCAGTCAGAAAGACGTATGGATGTATAACAATCGAGAGAAGATAGTTGTGTCATAGCGGTCTTACGTTCATTACATGCCGTCCAGCCACTGCACAAACTGAGAGCACAAGGCGCGGTTTAGTGTGCGCGGAAAAATGCAACGTCATTGTTAACTCTTTCCACATGAGAAATATTCACACGGTTATAAATCTATACTATAGAGATTATGAATTATAAATTACAGATCTATACTCGTATTTGAACTACCAACATGGCCAATAAAATTTATTAACGTAAAAAAATGCAAAATTCGAGTGAAAGTGACAGGAAAATTTCCTAGCTTGTCTTCTGCGAAGCAGCATAACAAACTGGTAAATAAATTGGTATGGCTTTGTCCTTCAACACCTGCGCAAAAGTCTACATCGACAATGTCATTCATTTTAAATTCTCCCCAAAGCGTGCGTCGATTTCCAACCGTGCACCGCTTCCGCGCCGGCGAACACCAGACAGCGATTTCTTTGTTGTTTTTCGTTTATTTCTTTATACCCTCGAGAAAATAGACTGTGGGTCTCGCATTTGATTTCCACCAGCGTTAAACAAGCACGAGTTTGAAGCGAAATGTTTGACCAAGACAGAGTTCACATACGCCGACCTCTGAAGCAGTCCTTCGAAGCGCCGCCAAATTGCATCAATTGAGGCGTCTTCTGTAGGTCGTGGAAATCATCAGAACCCTTATTGCGTTCGAGTACAGCAAGAGAGACTGAAGGCCTTATTAATGGCAGCGTCATAATATTCCCAAACGGCGGCAGGTGGCAACCACGCATAGGAATTCGTTTCGCGCTTTGGTCGTCGCTCTCTGCAAACGCGGCTGTAAAACTCAGCGAGAACTGATTTGTCACCAAATCTCCCCTCTTTGGCATTGGCGCAAGTCACTTCATTAATTTTTTAATTCACATTCATACCGCACCGAAGGTAACGCCACCAACCGATGTTTGACGCTTGATGCGCAGCGCAGTATAGCGAGCCGTGTAGTAAACTGACAGAATCGGGTTCGCGGGTATTCGTGTTCCCCGCGGATATTCGCGGGGTGGCTAAGCCTTGGCTGGCACAACATTTCGAGCCAAAAGTACAACTGGCAACAAAAGAAATGAGGGGGCAGCCTGTCAGAAACAATCGCCTCCCGAGAGAGCAGAATTGGACCCGGCCGACCTTTCGGGGAATCCCAACGAAGAGAAGGACGAAGGGAGCTTGTTCCATGCTTGCGCACCACGCGCCACACGTCTCCTCGTTCGACGCTGGCCACCAGGCGAACGTGCTGTTCCGGCTTCGAATCGCCCCCGATCTCCAAGGCCTGCGTCCTTCCTGCTGTACTGGACAATTCAGTGACTCCCTGCTGTCTCCCCGTCTCCCGCTAAACCATCGGCATTTCAGCGCCCTCTTCAACCAAACTGGCGGCGCAGGTGGTCTTCGCGGGCGACAACTTGCAGCAGTGGACTCCTTCCGGCTGGATCCCGGTACGGCCCGTGGGCCTACAATTGTTACCACACCCGGAGTGGTCCTGGCCCGTGGACGCTGTTGTTGAGCACCTTGCTGCGATGACGCACCACTGCCCCTACAGGCTTGAGCTGCTGCAATTAGCGTCAACCCGGAGCTGCTCCTTCGTGCTGTATGAGCAGTTGCTGGGAAGCGAGTGGCTGGTTGACTTCGGCGAGATGTGCGCTCTCCATACCGAGGCAGGAAGCGTTCCTCTTCTCTACGGCGCACTGGTGAGCGTTCTGCGTGTCGTGCAGGCCCTGGAACACCTTGGCAATTTCGCGCTGAAAAAGCGTCCCATTACCGTGCCTTCAGAATGCGAGATGTCTCACGATACAGAGCACGACGGCCGTCATGACCATATGGACGAGCCTGGAGTCAACGCTGGGCACAATGACATGACCTTCCGCGCCCAGCGCACGATGCTACTGGTTTCTCACGGCTCCGGTCGTCTTGATCGAGGCGACCAGCTTGTGCTGCTGGTTCCCCACCACGCTGTCACTGGACTGTCCAGCCTGGCTCCAGACACTTTGGTCCCACCACCACCCGGCTATCGCTGTCACGAAGAGGCAGAACTGCTCGCGGACTTTCGTCATGGCTCGTCCAGGCCTCTGGTCGAGTCCTCCGTTGCTCTGCAGACTACCCTGCGCAGACACCTGGAATTCCGCCCGGTCTTCATATCGTCGATGACGTGGCAGACCTCGCTAATCTGCGAAACATTAAGCAGGTTATTGCCAAAAGCTTCGCTCACGACGCCCGTGTTGCGCATGATCTACCCTGCCCGGGGATCGTCAAGCGATACGAGCAAGAACTTGGGCACCTCCTGCTGGTCCTGTCCTGGCCTCTACTCGCAGTCCTCCAGTAGTCCTGGTGGGCCAGCTGGGCGTCTACCATCTGCGGTGCTTCGGTGTCATCGAAAAAGAAGCGGAAGAACTCTCGCACCAAAGCACGCAGCATGAGCTCGTCGCTGCTACCGAGGTCGTTTGCCTAGCGGGACGTCAGGGTTTCAGCGGGACACTGCGGGACGTATGCCGAGAGCTGGACATGCCACGCTACCGCATGCCTCGCTGGCGTCGCTGTTGCGTGTCCGGCACGACCAACGGAAGGACTAGTGAGGGGGGCGGCCTCACACTGAAACGAATGAACGATACGCCGTTGCTATTCACGATGCTTTTGACCCGACATATAGGACTGCGCCTTGAGGCGTCAATGGTAAATCCGTCGAAGTATCTCTCGCAGCGAAACTACCGAGAAGTGCCTACCACCACCCATGATCGGCCCGATGGGGATGGTGTCATTGTTGACGGTACATTTTTTTTTTGTCCCATTATTGACTGTGTATAATATGCCCGAACGGGGCTGATAATGAGCTGCCGGACAAATGCAGAATTCTCCAGCCAGTCTGTGTTTTGTCTTCATTGCGTTGCTGAGACTGCCGACGAAATGTGGCTATTAAGGCCGGCTGGTACATGGTCGCTCTAGCAAGAAATTTCGCGAGAAAAAGGAATTCGAAAGGAAAAACATGCACGCGCGGTGTGTTCTATCCCACTCAGCGTCGTGTCTTTTCGCGGCATTTCCTGTTCCTGCCGGTGAAAATATCGTGTTTTAAAAGCAACACCGAACTCTTATCGAATGGCCACTGATTTTTATCAGCGGAGACGGGGGAATGCTTATACTGCGGTGAAATGAAGCACTATACCGACGAACGTACTGCTGGAGGCCATGCGTTCTTGCGAATATTAGTATTCCGCCCTGTAAAATCCCACGAAGCCGAACAAAAAAGCAAGCAAAAGAAGCAGCACGACTTGCTTCGCCCCAGCTTAATGAGATTAGCATCACCTGGGCCATCGGAGATGTTATGCAAAAGCAGTGTCTATTATTGTATCACATCCCTCAGCCAGCGGCCACCTTGCTTGCTTTCGAGTACAGCATGATCTACTGGAGGCGATATTAATGGCAGTGTCAGTGCTGCCAAGAGCGACGGCTGGCGTTCGCCACACGCATTCGTTCTGCCGCTTTGGACGTCGCTCACTGCAAAGGCGGCCGCAGAGAAAGGATGTAAGCACGTGGATTGAAAGTGGCTGTTCGGGCGAGTTGCTTTGTCATGACGGAACATACAGCGCTACGACACCAGGACGAACACAGAAAGAGACAACACGAGCACTAACTTTGAACTGAAGTTTATTCATTGCATGTTAAGTTCTTATACAGGCTGAATATCGCAGAAATACTACCAGGCTATCATGCCGTGAGTAACCACATAACACGCACTTACTTTTTATTTACATCATCAAGGAATTGAATTTCTTTCTTTGAGAGCGAGATAGATGCTGCACTAACACATTTATCTTTCAATTTTCATATGTGTCTGGCTTCTACAATCTCAGCATCTACCTCGCAGCATCTATCTCGCTCTCAAAAAAAGAAATTGAATTCCTTGATGATGTAAATAAAGTAAGTGCGTGTTATGTGGTGACTCAAGGCATGATAGCCTGGTAGTATTTATGCGATATTCAGCACGTATAAGAACTTCACATGCAATGAATAAACTTCAGTTGAAAGTTAGTGCTCGTGTTGTCTCTTCCTGTGTTCCTCCTGATGTCGTAGCGCTATATGTTCCGACGTGGATTCAAGTTTCGCGAGAAATGATTTGTCGCGTATATTCGCGCTGGTGCAAGTGATTTATTACATCTTGAAAAAAAAATTTTCTCGGCATTTTCCGCACCGACGGCAAGCGTCTTCAACGCGTTGGCAAGATGCATGCAAACTCTGTTGAGTTGCACTTAGATGGGCTGACTTCTAAATCGACCCGGTGACACGGAGAAAAGTTTCAGACGTCCACTTCAAGGCGCAGTCGTCGCTGGTTTGCAACGGACTCCTCTGGGCGATCTGCCTTTGCACTACAAAAGGAATTCGAACGCACGCTTGCCTGAAGGGGGAAAACTATTCTATTTTCTAAAGCAGTTGTAACATTCAAATTTGGTCACTGAAACAAATTTCTTTTGCTCCATTTAGCCTTCCTTTTTTACGCACCAACTCCGCGCATTTTGTATAATGTCGCTTGCTGCTGAGAAGCATTCCTTTCTGTTGTTGTTACCCTTACAAAAGATGTCGCATACCCGCATTGGGGAGTTATTCTGTGCCCACAAGACTTTTTCTCATTAGCGCGTTTGCCTCTTCCTCCTCTTTTCCAAATCATTTACTCCCTGATTACCCAAAATACTTGCGCCGATATAAGGCACAGACCCAATGCGTTGTGGGTATGTGTCATGTGATGTTTTAACTTGGTAACAGCGCGGGGAAAAAAAAGGAGGAACAAGACAAAGAAGGATAAAGGTATATGCGCTCTCTCTGTCGCCTTCTTTGATCTATTGCTTTTTGCGTTGTGAAAATGAATTACCAACTCGCCCACTTGGCGAAGTTGCTGCAGGAATCATTGGCAGTGGCGAAGTCGCTTAAACCTCAGTCTATTCTGCCAGCCACGGAGTGTGTAGTCATTCTGTCTGACCCCAAGTACGCTCTAGAGCGCCTGAAACTAGGCACCATCTTTGGTAAAATTTCCCTCTGGTCTCTAACCTGATTCATGACAGTTCAAAATATTTAGTTTGCTTTAAGTGGCTACCATCTCACATTGGAGCCGCGGGTAACACAGCGGCAGACCTTCTTGCCCTAGAAACTCGGTCATACCCATCTTCAGTGGCTGTGTCAAAGGGCGAGAACTTCGCAACGCAGCTTTACTCGGGGATAACAGAAAGAGTGAGGGACGAGCTTTTGTCTCCGTGCCGTGGGGTGCGGGTTTTTCGTTGTGCGGGCTATAGGTGCGGAGGGGTGAAAGGCGGGAGGTTGAAGAGACGGTGCAGGGTCGCTATTGCTGAGCAGCCCGCTCCCCACCGCACGGGGACAAAGGCCCGTCTCCTTCCCTGTCCTGCCTAGCCTCTACTGTAGTGTCACAAAACAAAGTTGTACCCGAGTATAGTGGGGCATCACTTATCGGCATTTCAGTAATCGGTCTCCTCTGCATCTCCCTTGCGTTATACGAGCCTTGTGCGACAGAGCTATACTCTATTGTATCGCGTGCTCACGAAGTCTGCCTTTACGCCGGAATGGATGCCCAAAATTTACCATACTCAATTATGTGCGTCAATTGTTCTCTTGTAGATGATGTGAAGCATTTCATTTTAGCGTGCCCGCGTTTTTATGCCAATTATGAAGGAGGAGGTGAAGGAAAGTTTATATATAGAAAAGGCGACTGGGAGAATGGTCTTCGTGGGCGGGGTCCTCAGTCCAGGACTCCGCGATAGCTTCTGCTATCCTGCGGGCCCGCGCGATCAGCCGCTGCTGATCGCGCAGGCTAGAGCTGGATAAAGCAGCTTCCCATGAGGAGATAGTGGTATGGTGATGAGGGGTGGAGGGGGGGTTAGGGCACTCCCACATTGAGTTACATAGAATGGGTTGGGCGCTGCCGCATAAAGGACAGTGAGAGGGTAATTTTGCCGGGAAGAAGGTGTGCTTGTGGTGGAGGTTCGGAATGAGTTCCACTGGAGCTGGCGCCATGCCGGGGTGTTCGCCCTTGATAGGGATGAGTGCGGCGGTGGAAGTGTTCTTCGCTCTTACCTGGTTGTAGTCTGTAGAATTCGAGTATGTGAGTCTCTCTCAGGAGTGAGTGAGTGCGATTGAGTATGTGAGTGTCGTTGAGGCCTGCTGCCCGGCCTGTAAGTTCTCGGGCGAGCGCAGGTATACGCGCTCGTTGCTAGAAAGGGACGCGAGGCCTGGAGCCCAGGCGAAGCGTACCATGGGGAGTGAGCTGGTATCAGGGAGATTCTCCGGTGTGTGCTGTGCTTGGGGAGTGAGCAGTCCGGATACATGCGCCTGGCAGACGGCCTGTGAGTCGGTGACGACATTTATTGCTGCTCGCCCCATCATGTGGGCGTGAAGCGGCTTGTAGTATAGCCGATGACTCCTTATTCCGCCAACTGGCTCTGATTCAAGGCGATCGATGCGGCAGCTTCTGCATGGCCGTCCTCGTTCGTGACCGCCATGCACATAGCCGGCTTGTCAGAGTAGCTGGCCGCATCAGTATAAAGCGTGGACTGATGGTTTCCGACGGAGCGCGTCAGCGCTTGCACTCTGGCCTGTCTTCTGCCTCTGTGATGAGCGGGATGCATGTTGCGTGGAGTTGGTGCCATATCTCTCTTCGCACAGATCGTGGGCGTCATGGACGCTGAGTCGGGCGGAGGAGAGGAATTAAATGCTGGGTACCTAAGGCGGTCGATGAGGGCTCTGCCTGTGCGCGTGCTTTGCAGCCGGACAAGCTGGCCGGCGCGCTGTTCTTCGGTCCGTACTTCGATTGAATTGTGGATGCCTAGTTGGAGCAGGCATTGTGTTGAGTCGTGCGATGGAAGTCCCGTCGCCGTTTTGAATGCCAGTCGGAGGAGAGCGTTTAAGCGTTTCATTTTTATGCGAATGAATGTGTGGTAGGGCGTGGGGTACGTAAGCCGGCTCGTGTTCGAACATAAATCCCCTAGGCCAATGGTGGCGGTTTAGTCTGCGAGGAAAGCGCTGACGTAGTTGTACGTTCGTGGACCGCAGTGGGAAAAATTAGCGGCGGTTTAGCTCTGGTTAAACCTGGAGTGGCACGATAGCTACAGCTTGAGGAGAACCTGTTTCGTCTCTCACCATCGTGCGTCAGGACAGCATCGGCTGGGCGAGGAGGAAAGTATTCCTCATGAGGGAAGTGGAAACAGCGACGGGAGCGCCACTTCGAAGGTTACGCGAAATTCAGCGGAACCGGAGAGGGCCTCTTCGGGATCCGGCCAGCGCCACGAGCGGTTGCAGCCGCACGCTGTCGTCACATTCCACGGCAGGCGCACGGAGAACCGTCGTGCCTTGCCGCTGGACTTCTGGTTCCAGACAGCGAAGCGAGCGCAGCAAACGCGCGCTCTGGTCGCCTTCCCCAGCAAATACTCGGGGGTGGTTTTGCCCCAAGAATGCGGCGCGCACGGGAAATCCCGACCGCCATTGTGGGCGCATACAAATGTTCGCCGCCGATACTTCCGAAGTCGCGCCCCTGCCCCAGCCGGTAAGTCGGAAACCCTTCTTACGTAGCCTTCTATTTCCGAGGAATGCCTCGTTGATGTTCTGTAGCCAGCTGGCCCGGTCTGTGTATTAATTGCAAGTGTAATAAATAGCCTATAAGTGTTAACGCTTTGCCGTCCCTTCCCAGTGTCCCCCATATTTCCACAAGCTGGCCGGGTGCAACTTGCTCAGTTGAATTGAGAAGTCAGTATTTCGCCGCTCCGTTTCGCTTGGCGTTCATTCTTCATCTTCGTCCCACTTGACACGGCGCATGCGCACAGCTGTGGCAGCTCGGATTCGCCGGCGCTCCGCCAGCAGCAGCAGCAGCTGCTCCGCACCACGTGACTGGTCACGTGACCAGCCAGATGACGAACCACGTGATCGCACCACGTGAGAGCCTGGCGGCGCAGCCACGCTGAAGGCTCGAAATGTTACCGTAATGACGAGGTTGTGAAGGATCAAGTCGTGGGGTAAGTAATCCAACGTAACTTTTAAGTCGGGGCCAGGATCGCCTTGGTCTCTGCAGCGCTTGACGCCCCTGACTTCCTCTTTAAGCTGCAACATGGCATCCTCAGTGTAGAGCCCTTGTCGAAAGCCACACAATGTGTCCGGGAAGAAGTGCGCCGCGTCGAGGACCGGATAGAGGCGGTTGAGTACCACGTGCTCAAACAGTTTGCATATATGCACGAGGCGAGTGAGATCGGGCGAAGGTTGAGCAGTGAGAGTGGCTTCCCGGTATTAGGGATGAAGGGGACGTCCGCATGTTTCCACTCCTGCGGGAGTGAGCCGGTCGTACAGGGGCGTCGCTGTAATAGACCGTTAGCGGGGCGACGGCGCGATCGTCTAGGTTCTTGAGTGCCTTGTATTCTATGCCGTCGCCGCCGGGTGCCGTGTTTCCCGTAATCTGGAAGCAGGGTAGCGCGCACCTCGGCTTCAGTGATGTGGGCGTCGAGTGGAGTGGGTACCTTCGTGTTTGGGTATAGTCGCTGTGGGCGAAGGCCCGAATTAAGGTATCGTTGTTGAAGCTGCGCAGGGAGGCTTACGTCATCAGCGCTTTCGGTGTGCAAGAGGGTGCGTATCTTTTCTCCCTCTCCATCTTGGCATGCTTGGGATCGAGGAGGGCACGCAAGCGGGACCATGTGCGGGCTGTGCTGAATGTACAGCGTAAAGATGAGTCATAGCGTCCGCTTGAATGTTATGTGGATCCTGGGCATGGCCGCGAATAGAGTGTATGCGCACAGGACATGGCTACTTTGCGCAGAGCACATGAATTGATTGTGAAATCTGTAATGTCCGTTGAACAGCCTTAAGCTGTTTAAGGGCGGCGCGGGAGTCGGTGTAAATATGAACTAGCATATACGCTAGGAACGCGGTCTGTGTTGCTGTCGCATGACAACAGCGATTCCAGCAGAAGCTCAGACGAGGACGACAGTGCTATCCACAAGGCGATGTTCGAAAAATGGGCTTCCCGTGGGACGGAAAGCCAGGGTAGCGATCGATACAGGCTAAGCGGTAACCGCGATGCAAACTGTGTGCGGCCACGTGCGGCTAAAGGTAATCAAGGGACCTTACGTGCAACTACTAGTGACATAGCAGCAGCGATGCCGCGTCATCGTTCCGGAAGTTACGTCCTCCTTCTGCCTCCTGCGCTTCCGCTCTGAAAACTCGCTGACCATTCGGTTTGACTAGTCTCGCTATGCGCTCAGAGCAAGAGTGGCTCCCACTCTGCCAGATCCTAACCTAACCGGATCGCGGGAGCGACCAGTCGAAGACACGATGAGATGGGGGCTGTGTAGTCGGGCTACTGTCGGCCTTCCCGTTAGCGTCCGCTGACGTGGTAGCAGCGGGTTGGCTGTCGCCTTCCTTATGGTGCCTTTTACGACGAAATATGTCCCAATTTATGAGCCGGATCTTGCGGTCGGGCGAACTGGTAGCGGCGGCCGCCACCTGCGTGGCTGAGATATAGTGGTCGCTGCCTATTGTTTCGTCTAAGTTGGTCCACGCTGTTATGGCTGGCGTGCCTTCCAGCCCAAATAAATAAAGACGCGGACTCCCCGACCAGGATTTCCAGGAAACCCTCGTGAAGGCTGTTGAGACTTCTGAAGAAACCTGTCTGCATGGACTGACGTTCGCGGAGGGCATGGCGGAAGCAGCGACGCCATTGGCGTCCACACGACGTGGTCGAGCCACGAATGGAGCTTTGTCCTCATCAGTCACGCTGCGGTTGACGATTGACAGAGAGCTGCGCCTTCGACAGAGGTTCCGCATTTCTCACAACAGGCCAGGAAGTGCAAGGTCTTTCACCCCCTGCTGGGAAACGGCTTGACATTCCTGTGCAACGTGAGCCCACATTCCTGTGGCAAGTGGGCGGATTCCTGTGTCACGTGGGCGGATTCCGGACCAACGTGCGCGCCCACGAGGAAGCTGTGTTGTCAACAACATGACTGTGCCTTGTGCCCTTACCATCGACGAGCTGAGAGAGCATCAGCACCGCCCCTGCCGTGGGCGGTACCATCAGTGTCATCATCTGCACGTTTGATTGGACATCAATCTTCGAACTGTATTCCTCAGTCAAGGATCTGGGGACCGCCGACGCTGAAGCAAGGAGCGCCTTCAGCAGTGGCCTGCGTACAGCTGTACCGTTCTCTATAGTGGACACAACTTGTTTCCTTTCGGAATTGATGAGGAGGGCGACGGCTAGGTACTGGGCCCTGCCAGACACCCGCCACATCCGCCTTAAACGGCTAGATCCGACGATGACCTTTTCAGTTCCTCGCGGAATACCTCGCCCTATTACATGCGTTATCCGTAGACTACGCTTAAACGTGGCATTCACGCGCAAATACTTGCACTTAATAGGACAAGCGGACTCCCCGGAATGTACTACATGTGGCGTGCTAGAGACTATAGAACATGTTTTAGTGCCGTGTCCAGCGTATGCACGTGAAAGACTCATAGTCGCATCTGCTCTGAAGCCTATGGACACATCGCTCCTCTCTGAGGATTTGATCCTCGGCGCTTGGCCAAATAGTTTTAGAACTGTAAATGCCACGCGAGCGCTCTCACGCTTTTTGAGCGACACGGACCTTGTCTCGCGTTTGTGATGTCAGAAAGTGTGCCTTTTTTTTAAGTAGTTTTTCATCTGCCTCCTCGCATCATCATCGTCCCTCATCGTGACCTTCTTTTATCTCCTCTTCCCGTCCCCCAGAGCAGAGTAGCAGGCCCGATATTTATTTTTCACGCCAACCTCTCTGCCTTTCCTATCAATAAACCCTCTCTCTCTCTCTGGGGAACACGAAGAGTATTTAACGAGCTGCTGGTTTGGTACCAGAGGGACCACTTTTAAAAAGAGACCCTTTGCTGGCCGGAGAGACGCCCGTCTCCCAAGACTCCCTTTTACTGAGAGGCATTCTCAGTTGCCCTTATTTGTACATAATGTAAATAATCTGTATAAAGTTTTCCTTGCTTTTTCCTTCGTAACCACGTCTCCGATCCCCCTCGTCCCTTCTCCGGCCCGACCACGCTACCGAAGACCCAACTGGTGGCAGCGGTAGGAGGACGCTACCTGAGTCCCGCCAACTAGTCGTCATGCAGCGGTGATATCCGAAGCCTGGGCGTGCCAACAACTGGTTGGCAGCTATGGGATGCCCACGTCAAGTCACCAGCTCCAGTGGACCCCGGCAGCTACGTGATTGACGGCACCAACTAAGCTTCAGAAGACCGAGAGATGGACAAGTCAGGTCACCGGCTCCAACGGACCCCGGCAGCTACGGGACTGACGGCGTCAGCTGTATCTCGGCAGGGTGAGTGCCCGATGTTTGCCACTCATTTCGCCAGACCGCATTAGCACAGGTAGATGCTAGTAGTGGGATTTTAGTTATCTGGGGAATGATATTTCGGCAGTTTTGTGTATTGTTTCCTTCAAGGTGAAGCGTGTGTTTTAGCGGGGATTAGCGGCACGAGTGTGATCCGCGATGGAGAAATTCAAGGTAAAGGACCTCCTTGAAATTCTGGAAGAACTGGGAATTTTGGTAGACCCCACTAAAACACGAGAAGCGATCATGGATGTTATATGGGCGGAGAAGGTGACAGTCGAGGAGGCAGACGAGGCATAGGAGACGATTTTGGAGCGAAAAGCGGAGCAGGAAAATCGAAGTCTCCTTGAGGAGAAAGATAAGCGTCACTTGCTTGAGGAGATAGAAAAACGAAGGCTCAGCGAGAGAAAAGAGAAGCAAGAGCTCCCTGAGCAACAGGAAAGGCGAAGGCTCCGCGCAGAGCAAGAGCAGCAATATCTTCGTGAGCAACACGAAAGGCGAAAACTTCGCGAGGAGCAAGAAAGCAGAAGGAGGCGAAGCATCTGGAGAGACTGACAGGGCTAGAGCAGCAACGCGAACGAGAGCTGCTGGAGGTCATGCATCTAGTTCAGCGGCGTAGAGCTCGAGATCGTTTGCAGACTTTCCAGAAAGGTGAGAGCTTCAGAACTTTCCTCGGAACTTTCGAGCGGATCTGTAGGGAAGACAAGCTAGACCAGGGCGAATGGGCAACGATGCTGGTGGCTATCCTTCCTTGTGATGTCGGCGCCGTTTTAGCGCGGCTGTCCGACGAGGACGCCGACAACTACGAAATAGCGAAAAGAGTCATCTTGCGCTTCTTCGGCATACGTATTGAGGCGGACTCCAAAGGTCGAAGTGATGGCAGCGGGCAGCGCTGCATTCAGTGTGTCAGCTACCAGCCCAGGAATCCCGCTTGGTCAGCTAGGGACACAATTGTTGCTCAGGAGAGCAGAGGCAGAGGTTCCGCGCCAGAAAGACTGCGGTTAGATTGTGTGCCACCGCACCGAAAGGCAGGCTTCTGGGAAAGAGCGTCACGGAGAGTCACTTGACAGCAACGCTGAAGCGTCTAGTCAGAGCGCAGAGTTGGCTGAAAAGGGCGATGGCGCTCAGATTGTTCTTACCTGGAATGTCAATGACGCATCTCCGAAATCCACAATTCAGGACAGCTCGTTTTGCTGTTGCAGGAGGTTAGAGGCGTGGGAGGGCCGGGAGTGAAAGTGAGGGGTTTGAATGGGGTAGCGGGCGATGTTTGTCTTAATGGCTCTTGTTGTGCCGCGTAGAACGGGAGGAGGGGAAAACTGCTCTGTCCAGTTCACCTTGTGGGTTGCTGGGTGCTGCTGCGTCCGGAACGTTGACGCCACCGTCTCACTTCCACTGCGGGTCCCCCACCACGAAGGTTGCAGGTCATGGTTGCTGGCTACGGACGTGCTGGAGCTCTGTGCTGACTTGGACAGTAAAAATGCGTTCGTTTCGCCCTTACTTACTGCCCCATTAAGCGAAAACCCGTCTGCGTGTGCGTGCGTGCGTTTGCGTTGACACTCGATGGTACTCATGAAAGATGGCATCCTCATGCAATCTGGCATGTGAAGGTTAGATTAAAGATTTTGACGAGCGGGGTTCCTCCGGACAACCTGGATCGCACAAGTCACACCGCTGGGAGCACCTGCCATCCTAGGGCAGTGCTGTGCACTAGGAGTGGTATGAGGACTCCCAGGATCTATGAATATTAAGTAGAGAAAGAACAATTCTGCGTATATGGGCATTATTAACCCACTATCTATCGCGTCATACCCTTAAGGCAGAGTGCGGGTCGCTCTACGGCGGCGACTGCCTTCACGAAGTTAGCTGCAGATCAGAAGGGGTGCGGCGGCTAAACTGCGGTGGCCACGAAAGCTAAGCAGAGATAGAATTCCCAGTTGCGTGCCGTCGGGTTACATCACGCCGCAGCGCGTGGCGACGGCGTTCACAAAGTGAGCAGGCGGGCTTACGCCTTCTCACACGTAAGCTGTCTTAAGTGCCTCCCCCCCAGCCGAATTTTTTAAGACGAAAGCTTTACTGGCCACGAACTTGCGATTTCGCTGTGGCGGTGCTCTGAAGAGGCACAGAGACAGACCTTGAGCCGTATAGCAACCGCCGTAGCTGGGCGGACGCCGCGCGCTCGCCGTGCCGTCTGGCATGACGTCGCACCGCGCTCCTCGCCGCCGTTTGGTATGACGTCACACCGCTGTCCTCGTCGTTGCGCTCGCCTCCGCTTGCTTCGCCAGCTGTGTCGCATGCCTGATAACATGTCGGAGGATTGAAAAGGAGATCTCGCGTTCGCGGCAACCACAGTTGAGGCGGCAGTATGGACGGCGACAAGTGGGCTAAGCAGAAGGAGGCCTGGAATCGACAGCGGAATCGACAGGTCACTCTGGAACAACCATGATCAAGCGCAACAGTTTCTAAGATGCTCGAGATGTTTATCAGTGTTTTAGGCAGTTTATCATCTGGGAATCCTGGAATCCTGGTTCTCTTTATTCCCTTTCTATTGCCTCAGGCGACAGAGAGCCGGCTGGGGGACTTATCATTGCCATTCGGCCACAGCTCCACCCCGGCTTCCCAGTGGCCTTTGCCATTGGAGCTTTTTGGCGGGAATTATGGACCCGCTTGGGCGGCCACGGGCTTCGCGACCGTCAGAGCGGAGCCCAGTGAGAGACTCCTCCGTGACAGCGTCAGGTGCGTACGCTACTTCTTGTCCGCATCGGCCTTTGCCGTTCGGACCAGTGCATACTCGAGCTGGTCAGCACGGGTCCACTGACCTGAAGCGGCTCGAGCCTGTCCAGTGGGGTCCAGCGACCTCCGACAGGCGTACCTTGCGTTGTCTGCCCGCTCTCTCTCTCGCAAACGGCCCAACGACTGACACGAGAGATAGAGATCACAGCACTTCCGCGGGGACATTGTGCTGCAGCGGCGTGCTAGCGACGCGCATTGCTCTTGTCGCTCCATGCGCGCAGCGGAGCCTTGCTCCTCGCGCGCCCCCGGGACGGGGTGACTGCTGAGTGTGTGTATCGCTGCAGGACGACGTTGATAAACGTCTCCTTTGCGAACTCGGAGGCCTGTTTTCCTTGCGGCGAGTCGTTCTCCTCCCTGCGGAGGTTGAGTGCGCCGCAGCGATGTCCCCTCAGGGTGCGTGTGGTGACGGCTGATCGGGGCCCTTGGCCCTCGCGAAGCCCGAACCCGTGGTGGTTGGTAGCCTGTGCCCACTGAGAAACCCACACTCTCTAATGTCCGCTCCCATCTCTAAGTTGAGAGCGGCCGAGAGCGATCGTATTCTTAACCCCCATCCGCCAACCGCACTTCCGCCTCCGACTTGTTTTCGTTTTGTGGGTACGAGTCTCCAGCGAATTGTTTGAGTTCATCGCCTGCCTGATTGCGTGCTGTCTATCACCGGGCTTCCAGTCGAGGCCGCGCGATATTTGGTGTAGGTGCAGGGCATCAGTTCGTGGTTCGCACGCCTCCGTCAAGCCGCGACACAAGCTCTCGTGGTTTGCCTCCTGAGGACGTGATACCCATCTGTCAACTTAGAGTCAAGCCTGAATTTGGATCACTGCCAGATAAGAGCAGCCAAAAGAGCGAAGTCTCGGCATCAGCCATAGTGTTTCTGTCAACGACAGCTCCGGTTAGTTTACACCAGCCCTGAATGCCGCTTATCGCCAACGGCTCAACAGGTGAGGATACCCAAGAATGGCTCAACCAGTTTGAACGTGCGGCCGTTTTCAGCAACTGTGGCTACCCGACGAAAATGAGGAGCGCTGCCTTTGCCTTGGAAAGCATCGCAAGGATGTGGTGCGAAAACCACAAAGATTGCTGAGCGTTGTGAAATTCGTTCAAAAGAGAGCTGCTCAAGGCGTCAGATACAACTCAAGGGAGCGGCAAACGACCCTCAAAGGACGCCCTTGAGCCAGTGCCGTCGACCGATTGTCATGATGTCCCGGTTAATCCCGTTTCATGGAGGCACCTGACAGCCACCTGAGGTGGCGCTCTAAGCTATTAACCGCGACGTCATGGGATGGAGGGTCCCCTCTGAGGGCTGTTTGCCGTTTCATTCTTGGCTAGCACCGTCCGGAAAGAAATAGCGCAGCTTCTTGCTGTCAGGCATACAGCACATAAACGAGACAGTGGTTGTTCAGGTCGATAAAGTAAAGGACCTCTTTCGTTGCGCTGACCCTGGCATAGCGAAGACAATTAAGCCTCTTTGATGCGACATTTTAAGGAGTTATTCTTCACCGGTATGATTCGCAGCCCACCAAACGCCGTCTCTGAATCCATCAGTGAATCATCCACGATTGAGAGGACCTTGGATGCACAAGCCCGCCATTACGAACGACCGGAAAGGCAGCCCGTTCAGCACGTACAGCTGCAAGCAGGGACAACCTGCGGGATCTGACCTGCGTGATTATCAGGGAAGAGCTGCGTCGGCTACTGCCGTTTTCAAAGCCCAGCTGCAAGCATCCACTCTATCGTGCTCGTGCATAAGGAGGTGCATGCAGGAGGTGACGCAGAGCGAATATTTGCCCTGCATCAGCACGTGTTTTTCTTGCAGCAGTTCCAGAAACTGCGAAATTTCTGAAAAGCCTAGTTCTTCTTAGTAGACATATGGCTGGACTCAGATGGATACTATGGTCTAATTACTTCCTTAATTGGGTGCTATATTGACGATATAATAAATAGCATATATGGTATTACGGTGATGAAATCCTGTCAATTGTCGCAATTTCCGTAGTAATCATTAGCAGAATTAATTTACTGAATTAACTTATCGCTGAAATCACCATAACCTGATACACTATACGTACAAGCAGCTGTTCTTGGCAGAGAAAATGTACCAACCTTTTTGTATACGTGGGGGTTTCGTATGATAGGCTCAAAAAAAGTAATGAGCAAGAGAAGAAAAGATAAAAGAGAGAAGCACGGAATAGGTAATGCCGCGTGTAGACCGATCGCTAAAAGATGGAACAAGGTGGCCAAGCCTTGGCTGGCATAACATTTGGAGCCAAAAGTACAACTGGAAACAGAAGGAAAGGAACTCAGAAGGCAGCCTATGAGAAACGATCGCCTCCCAAGAGCGCATATTTGGCATCCGGCCGACCTTTCAGGGAATCCCAACAAAGAGAAGGACGAAGGGAGCTCGTCCCATGCTTGCGCACCAAGCGCCACACGTGTCCTCGTTCGGCGCTGGCCACCAGGCGAACGTGCTTTTCCGGCTTCGAATCGCCTCCGATCTCCAAAGCCTGCGTCCTTGCTGCTGTACGGGACAATTCAGCGGCTCCCTGCTGTCTCCCCGTCACCCGCTAGACGATCAGCATTCCAGCACGCTATTCAAGCAAACTGGCGGCGCAGGTCGCCTTCGCGGGTGACAACTTGCAGCAGTGGACTCCTTCCGGCTGGATCCCGGTACTGCGCGTGGGCCTAGAATTGTTACCACACACGGAGCGGTCCTGGCCCGTGGACCCTGTTGTTGTGCACCCTGCTGCGATGACGCACCACTGCCCCTACAGGCTTGAGCTGCTGCAATTAGCGTCGACCCAGAGCTGCTCCTTAGTGCTGTATGAGCGGTTGCTGGGAAGCGAGCAGCTGGTTGACTTCGGCGAGATGTGCGCCCGCCGCACCGAGGCAAGAAGCGTTCCTCTTCTCGGTAGCGCACTGGTGAGCGTTCTGCGCCTAGTCCTGGCCCTGGAACACCTTGGCAATTTCGCGCTGAAAAATCTCCCCATTGCCGTGCATTCCCAATGCGAGATGTCTCACCATACAGAGAACGACGGTCGCCATAATCATATGGACAAGCCAGGAGTCAACGCTGGGCACAATGTCATCACCTTCTGCGCCCAGCGCACGGTGCTACTAGTTTCTCAGGACTCCGGTCGTCCTGACGAAGGCGACCAGCTTGTGCTGCTGGTTCCCCACCATGCTGTCGCTGGACTGTCCAGCCTGGCTGCAGGCACATTGGTCGCACTACCACCCGGCTATCGCTGTCACGCAGAGGCAGAACTGCTCGCGGACTTGCGTCATGGGCTCATCCAAGCCTCTGGTCGAGTCCTCCATAGCTCTGCAGACTACCCTGTGCAGACACCTGGAGTGCTACGCAGTCTTCATATCGTCGATGACGTGTCAGGCCTCACTAACCTTCTGCGAAACATCATGAGGGTTATTGCCAAAAACCTCGCTGACGACGCCCGTGGAGCGCATGGGCTATCCTGCCCCGGGATCGTCAAGCGAGACGAGGAAGAAGTTGGGGACCTCCTGCTGGTCCCGTCCTGGCCGCTACCCGCTGTCCTCCAGTAGTCCTGGTGGGCCAGCTGGGCGTCTACCATCTGCAGCGGCTTCGGTGTCGTCGAAAAAGAAGCGGAAGAACTCTCGCACCAAAGCACGCAGCATAAGTACGCCACGGCTACTAAGCTGTTTGCCTAGGGGAACGTCCGGGACTTGATGAGGCCACTGCAGGACCTGCGCCGGGAGCTGGATATGCCATGCTACCGCATGCCTCAATGCCGCCGTCGTCTCACATCCAGGCAAGACCGACAGAAGGATTAATGAGTGGAGCCACCTCACGTTGACTCATTGATACGCCATTGATGCCATGATGCCTTTTTCTTCACATTGACTTGAGACTGCGACTTGAGGCGACCAGCCATCGACGTATTTATCGCAGCGAAACTACATATACCTGAGGACGCCTGCCGCCACGCATGACCTGCACTCTATGATGTCTTGCAATACGTTTGTGCATTTCTTTTTGCTCCCCATCGTTAACTACATGCGCCATATAGTGACGATAATGTGCTGCGGTATAAATGGAAAGTTATTCAGTCGATCTTGGCGTTTTCTACTCATTGTGTTGCTTCGACTGCCAATGAGACATTCGTCCTGTTTGTCAGACCAGCGAAGTTTGCTGTAATCGGCCCTGACTATAGTCTTTTTTAGTTGCGGATAAAAGGGTTGTTGCCCACAGATAAAGCGCTAAACGTGCTGCCTTGATTCCGGGGCCCTTTATTTCTGTCTGAAGTCGAAGGCTTTGCATTCTCGTGTAGATGGTGTACGCGAGGAAATCAAATGTGAAGAAAAAATATTTACTTACCAACTTTAACGACGTTAGCCTGATTTCTGCCACAAGAGAAGTGTTCTATAAAATCTAATATCGTATCGTATCTCTCAGCCGGCTATTGATGATGGTTGGATGCATATTGGGGCCTCCAGTTGTCAGCATGCTCGCTATTTCTTTTCCTTTCAAACTTAGTGGTGCTATGTATAATTCGCCATTTTTGTTTAAATACAAAGTCTACTCAGCGTTACGTCTGATCAATTTTCAGTCATAAGCTTATATCCTATCACCGCCCTGCTTTTGAGCCCCCAATATTCCAGACGGTTTTTGCAAACGTCTACCACAAATTCATTCACATTAACTTCACAAAACCCCAACGCCTCAGCAAGAGTGATTGTGTCTGCATCGAGATCTGAATGGATACTGCCACATTATTGTGAAAAATGTTCAATTCTCTCTATTGATTTACCCGACACTGCTAATGTGTCATCTTATTGCTTTAATTTCTTTTTGTAGCTGCGCGTTCTAAGATACCATGATATAGCTACAAAGAGCTGGGTGCTACCTCATGAGTTAAAATAGAACGATCATTTTCCTAATTTGCCTTTTCCATTTTCAATGCAGGTCTGTAGTCTGCTTTGTTTTCATTGCATCAATCATTTGACATGCTACGCGCACAACTGTGTAAGAGAACGGTGAGTGACAGATCGCATGATCGCTCTGAACAAAAACACCAAAGCTTATTCTGAAGTACACAATTGTGTAAAAAGCGAACTCGCAGCTTTTTCTCAGTATGTGCAGCATTGGCCTAGCAGTGATTTTCTTGCTTCAGGGAAATTTCGCATCCTTCAGGTAGCAAATCACTGGTTTCTAATGCCACATGGCGAACGCAGTAAATATTTCGCAAAAAAAAAATGAGCAGGGTAGCACGTCGTCCGCCATTTCTGTGCAGACATACTTTGCCATTAGTAGTAACATCAATTTCTTGCTTTGCAGTTTCAAGCGTATTATGCACCTTCCAAATGGAAATTATTTCAATGATGGTTCGGGTGCTTGCTTCATAAATTGCTGCATTTCTGTGTTGCTATTTCTATCAATTATGACCTTTTGATGGAGATTTTTCACATCCCTTCCAAAAATTAACCACCAGTATTTTGCGCTGGAAACCTAACAAATTTTCTTCCTTAAGCAGCTGAATATAATATTTAGGCGGATTTGTATTGTAAAACGTTTATTTCCAAGAGTTTGAGGGGCTTTGGGCCCCTCGCCTAAACGTTGGCCGGAAGGTGTTGGCCCCTGACGGCGTCTTCGGCCAGTTGGACGACCTTAGTCGTGGTCTCCGGATCGGAACTGAGTAGGAGAGCCTCCCATTGGTCAAGCGACTGTTTTTCTTTCCCTCCACGGGGGCAAGCGCACATTTCCAAAGAATATGGTTGAGTTCCGCTTTGTCGTTACATATCTTGCACGTATTTGAGTATTGTCCCGGAGAATAAACACTACACATAACCGGGATTGGGAACGTATGAGCTTGGAGACGGCGCCGAGAGGTAGGCTGACTCATTGACAAAGAGTCATTGATCAGCACCCGGTACTTCGCTCTACTGAGTCTGTAATGTTGTTTGATCTCTCTAGCACACAAGACGATCCCTGTCTGTGAAACCCTCGGTATGCCCACTCGTTCGGTAAGCAAGACCTCAAGCAAGTTCGTGCGCAGCTTCATCTCCAGCCACGGATGCGTGTTCGGGTGTCCAGACTATGATAATTTTGCGGTTGTCCATTGCGGTCCTCAGGATTCCATTCGTCAGGGGGGAGACCCTCCCCTTGCGCTGGTGGTCAGTCGCATAATGTATCAATTACCTTTAATCTCCCCCTCGGCATCACAACTTGAACGTCTCGAAGCTGTCCACAAAAAGGGCCTAACAAGAGCCATTGGAGTTCCTCAGGCGGCTGCGAATAAGGCAGTAGTTCATGAGTCTCTATCGAAACATCTTAGCCTTATCGCTTCTCAGAGACTACTAATGCATCTTGGCCGCCTAGGAGAGACGGTAGCTGGGCGATTCCTTCTCCAGCGGCTCTGCAAGAGATATGATTCGAAGGTTTACTTGGCACACAATACTCTTAGTTCTTTAGGCCTTATTGTCCGAAGGCAAAGGAAACAGTTGAAACCCCCCTGGTCTTTTCTGACCCTTGACTGTAAGGTCACAATTCCCCATATGAGCGCAAAGCGGAGCTCTCTTTTGGCAGCAACGCATTCACTCGTACTTGAACATTTGGAAACAGAGTATGCCCGCCATCTTCAAATTTTCATGAATTTTTTCTGCGGCCAAGGTCAAACAAGCTAGCGCAGCGGCTTTTTACATTCCTGCTTTGGACTGTAAGAGGTCCGTCCGCTTTACTGCTGTCGTCTCTTCCACAACGGCTGAAAGTGTTGCTATTGAGGCGGCTTTACGGAAGTTAGGGTCTTGTCCGGCTCAACCTGTTGTCATCCTGATTCAAAATCTGCCCTTCAGAAGTTAGAGCGCGGATTCCCTAATGATGCCTTGTCTATAAGCTCTCTGCTCTTGGTACAGAATCTGCACAGCAGAGGCTTTGCTGTATATTTCCAATGGGTGCCCTCACACATAGGAGTCAACGGTAATGAGGTGGTAGACAATCTCGCCCATAAAGCTCTCTCAAGGATTCCATCAAAAAAAGTATCTCAAGATGGGAAAAGCCTCTACAGGAAAACGGTGCTCGATCATTTATGTACCCGGTGGAGTGCGCCCCACAAGCCATGTTAGACCAAGGGACTGAGAACATCCCAGGCGACTCTACTAGATCGAAATCGCACGGCCTCTGCTCGCACTCCTGCCTGGATGCATAAGACGAGCATAGCATCGTCTCCGCTCTGTTCTTATGTGGTGTGTGGGCGGATATCGAACTTTTTGTTATGTACTGGCCAGAGTACAATGCGGAAAATTATGTGATGTTCGCTTCCTTCAAGAATACAGGATGCCGTCACAGTACAGTTCAGGACATTGTCTACCCGAGTGGAAACCAGACATGCAGAAGGGAGGCTGCACGCCTTCTTTTAACATTTCAGCAGGACACGGATCTTGTTTCTAAATTGTGACAGCAGGAACAGACTGTGGCCTACTGTGATTGAATGTGTGCGTATATGGTGTCTTCCGGAGTGGACTACGTTATACTGTGAGTGAATGTGTGTATGGATTGTGACACTACAATAGACTATGTTCTACTGTGACTGAATATGTGCATAAATGCTGACTTCTGCAGTGGACTGTGATGTGGACTGTGTGGATTGATTGTGTGCATAGATGGTGACTGCGTGAGAGAATGTGTGCCATTGTAAGAGACAGTGCGCATAGCGGGGTAGATGTGACAGGCTTTAGGACATTATTAATATAGAAGGGACGCTACGGTGGAACAATTGCCGGCAGATAAAGCAAGGCTAACCCCACCTGTATAGCTTTCAACACCTCAACTTAACTGAACTCAACCTTCCCCTTGGCAAAATTCATCACTGCAACCTCGGGGTCACTGATTATCGCTTACGTCCCAGTGCCCGCTAACGCCGGCGCGGAAAACTATTTCTTTCCGGTGAAAACAAAAACTGGCGTATGAAAAGACTATATTTCATTCAGTTCTATGCCCTCTGTGTTTTTTCTACCTTTGTTCGCTGCTTCCATACCTACCGGTTAGATTCCTGGTCCTTTTCTGCTACTTTGAGTATGCGCACGTATCGGCCAGCTTCCTGAGTCGACGTGATAGGTGGGTGGATGGAATATAGGAGCGTCCCCTTTGAAACGGAGTGGTTCCAGCTGGCACCATGCTTGGCTTTTTTTAAAGTGAGTGCGTTAGTACCCCCCATATCGGTAAAAAAAATTGTCCGGCGTCGGCAGTGGCGACCGTTAAAAGCCTCGCTGCCGGTGTGGCCGGGGCAGGTGGGCCACCTACGTCACGTGACCTTGTGGCGTCATCACAAGCTGCCCACCGGAATTGTGAGCAACCTGCCAACGATGGCAGGTGGCAGTTACATTAATGATTGGCCCCGAGAGGTTACCTGGGTCGCGCAAGTCCCACCGGTGACAGCACCCACGATCGCACGGCAGTGGCGACATCGCTTAACCGATACAGCACTGCGCCAGGAGTGGTATGAGGACTATGAGTGTAAACTAGAGAATGGCCAATTCGGCATGTATGGGCATTAACTTATTCAAGCTATCGCCTCATACGCTTAAGGCGGAGCTTAAGTGTCCCTTCCAATTTTTGAACCGAAAAGCTTCACTACGCTAGGTAAAGCAGCCGTCGCGTAGGCCGGAAAATGACCTTGAACGACCTTCAGCCCAGCTACATTTATCTTTTCTATACGGCGCGGCTCGGGTGTCCACCGATATATGTGATACGGTTAATGCGCCATTTCCTTTCCTCAAATCATACGCACGCACGCACAGGTAAAGATACGGGTTTTCGCTCAATTGGGCAAGCAAGGCTTGCGCCTTAAAACGGCGCAAACTAGACTGGACACACCAGAGGAAGAAGACACTACACAAGCTGACTCGTAACTAAAGGATCAATGAAAAGGCGCCGGAATATTAACAGAGAACCGCCGAAAACTGCCCACATCACGGCAGCGTGAGATATGGGGACACACGTGGCATGAAAGAGATTGCGTACAAAAGTCACCAGTCAGGGGTAGAGTACCTAAGTAAAGGCATTCTTCACCTGACAGGTCCACTCAAGGATGGCTGACGCCCAGGTTAGTTTGTTTTCTCATAATAAAAAAGGCTTCCATTACCTCACTTATCCTGTCCTGATGACGGAACTGGATAGTGGTGCCCGGAAAGTATGGCGTGCATTTACATTTTCACTTTCGTTGACCTTTTTCATCAGGAAAAACACCTTCAGTGGCCCTGTCGGATAAAGAATTGCGTTACTTAAATAACCGGCTACCCTCTCCTCGTGACTAGCAATATTTGTACGCAACCTCTTTTAGAGTTTCACCTTTACAGCACGCGGTCGTAATGTTGCGCAGTTTTCGGTGGTCCCCTTCATGTATTCCTTCGCCTTTTCATTAAAGCTTTCGGTGCGAGTCAGCGCGTGTGGTGTCCTCCTTCTCATGTGTTTCCCGTCTAGTTCGCGCTGTTTTTCACCCTGAAAATACGAGGCACTTTTGCGAAATGTCGTTGAGCACACATGACTAACGCGAACGTTTCAAGAACAAAGCATTCGGTGCTCGACTGTCTCTGTGGTTGCAGGCCTTATTGCGACATGCATGTGGGGTGGTATGGTGCATCGTTATCCACGTATTAGGGGCGATATGATATCGTTCGAATCACTCCGTTGTGATTCTTTTTGCACTTCGGGTGCCCCATGTACTCGCTGGAATCAATCAGAGAGACGTGTGGATATAAAACAATCGAGAGAAGATAGTTGTGTCATAGCGGTTTTACGTTCATTTCACGCCGTCCAGCCACTGCACAAACTGAGAGCACAAGGCGCGGTTAAGTGTGCACAGAAAAAGGCGACCCCATTGTTAACTCTTTCCACATTAGAAATCTACAATCGATTATAATTCTATATTAAAGGTATTATAAATTATAAACTATAGATCTATACTCGTATTTGAAATACCAACATGGCCAATAAAATTTATCAGCGTAAATAAACGCAAAATTCGAACGAAAGTGACAGGAAAATTTCCTTGCTTGTTTACTCGAAGCAGCAATAAATTGGTGTGGTTTTGTCCTTCAGCAGCTGCACAAAAGCCTACATCGGCGATAATATTCATTTTAAATTCCCCCCAAAGCGTGCGTCTATTGCCAACCGTGTACCGCTTCCGCGCCGGCGAACACCAGACAGCGATTTCTTCGTTGTTTTTCGTTTATTCCTTTACACCATCGAGAAAATAGACAGTGGGCCTCACATTAGGTTGCCACCAGCGTCAAACAAGCACGAGTTTGCCGCGAAATGTTTAACCAAGCCAGATTACACATACGCCGACCTCAGAAGCAGTCCTTCGTAGCGCCGCCATACAATATCAATTGAGGCGCCTTCTGTACAGGTCGTGGAAATCACCAGAACCCTTATTGCGTTCGAGTACAGCAAGAGAGACTGAAGACCTTATTAATGGCAGCGTCATAATATTCCCAAACGGCGGCAGGTGGCTACCACGCATCGGAATTCGATTTTCTGATTTGGTCGTCGCTCTCTGCAAACGCGGCTGTAAAACTAAGCCAGTACTGATTTGTCACCAAGTCTCCCCTCATTAGCATTGGCGCAAGTGATTTATTTCACTTTTTTTATTCATATTTGTACTGCACCGACTGCAACGCCACCAACCGATGGTTGCCGCTTGATACGCAGCACAGTATAGCGAGTAGCGAGCTTTGTAGTAAACTGGTAAAAAAGGTTTGGTTTATGGTTTATGGGGTCAAACGTCCCAAAGCAACTTAGGCTATGAGGGAGGCCGTAGTGAAGGGCTCCGGAAATTTCGACCACCTGGGGTTCTTTAACGTGCACTGACATCGAGCAGGACACGGGCCTCTAGAATTTCGCCTCCATCGAAATTCGACCGCCGCGGCCGGGATCGAACAAGCGTCTTTCGGGCCAGCAGCCGAGCGCCATAACCACTCAGCCACTGCAGCGGCTTGGCAAAAAAGGAACGGGTCGGGTTCGGGGGTGTTCCTTTTCTCCGCAGATGTTCGCGGGGTGGCCAAGCCTTGGCTGGCGCAACATTTGGAGCCAAAAGTACAACTGGCACCAAAAGGAAATGAGAAGGCAGCCTATGAGAAACCATCGCCTCCCGAGAGCGCAGAATTGGCATCCGGCCGACTTTCAGGGAATCCCAACGAAGAGAAGGACGAAGGGAGCTCGTTCCATGCTTGCGCACCACGCGCCACACGTGTCCTCGTTCGGCGCTGGCCACCAGGCGAACGTGCTTTTCCGGCTTCGAATCTCCCCCGATCTCCAAGGCCTGCGTCCTTGCTGCTGTACTGGACAATTCAGCGACTCCCTGCTGTCTGCCCGTCTCCCGCTACACGATCGGCATTTCAGCGCGCTCTTCAACAAAACCGGCGGCGCAGGTGGTCTTCGCGGGTGACGACTTGCAGCAGAGGACAACTTCCGGCTGGATCCGGGTACGGCGCGTGGGCCTACAATTGTTACCGCACCCGGAGCGGTCCTGGTCCATGGACCTTGTTGCTGTGCACCCTGCTGCGATGACGCACCGCAGCCCCTACAGGCTTCAGCTGCTGCAATTAGCGTCGACCCGGAGCTGCTCTTTCGTGCTGTATGAGCGGTTGCTGGGAAGCGAGCGACTGGTTGACTTCGGCGAGATGTGCGCTCTCCGCACCGAGGCAGGAAGCGTTCCTCTTCTCGGCAGCGCACTGGTGAGCGTTCTGCGTCTCATGCAGGCCCTGGAACACCTTGGCAATTTCGCGCTGAAGAAAGTTCCCATTGCTGTGCATTCCCAATGCGAGATGTCTCACGATACAGAGCACGACGGTCGGCATTACGATATGGACGAGCCTGGAGTCAACGCTGGGCACAATGTCATCGCCTTCCGCGCCCAGTGCACGATGCTACTGGTTTCTCGCTGCTCCGGTCGTCTCGATCAAGGCGACCAGCTTGTGCTTCAGGTTACCTACCACGCTGTCGCTGGACTGTCCAGCCTGGCTCCACGCACTTTGGACGCACTACCACCCGGCTATCGCTGTCACGAAGAGGCAGAACTGCTCGCGGACTTGCGTCATGGACTCGTCCAGGCCTCTGGTCGAGTCCTCCGTTGCTCTGCAGACTACCCTGTGCAGGCACCTGGAGTGCCGCACGGTCTTCATACCGTCGTTGACGTGGCAGACCTCTCTAACCTTCTGCGAAACATCCTGCAGGTTATTGCCGAAAACCTCGCTGACGACGCCCATGGAGCGCATGATCTATCCTGCCCCGGGATCGTGAATCGAGACGAGGAAGAACATAGGCACCTCCTGCTGGTCCCGTCCTGGCCTCTACCCGCAGTCCTCCAGTAGTCCTGGTGGGCCAGCTGGGCGTCTACCATCTGCGGTGCTTCGGTGTCATCGAAAAAGAAGCGGAAGAACTCTCGCACCAAAGCACGCAGCATGAGTACGCCACGGCTACGAAGCTGTTTGCCTAGGGGATCTTCCGGGTCTTGATGAGGCCACTGCAGGACCTGCGCCGCGAGCTGGACATGCCACACTACCGCATATCTCACTGCCGCCGTCGTCTCACATCCTACAAGAGCGACAGGAGGATAAATGAGTGGAGCAACGTCACGTTGACTCAGATTTATTGGTACGCCATTGATGCCATTGATGCCATGATGCCTTTTTCTTCACACTCACTTGAGACTGCGACTTGAGGCGAGAAGCCATCGACTCTTTTATCGCAGCGAAACTATATGTATATATATATACATGGGGACGCCTGCCGCCACCCATGACCTGCACTCTGGGCATGATGTCTTGCAATACGGACGTGCACTTCTTTTTGTTCACCATCGTTAACTATATGTGCCAGATGGTGATGATAATGTGCTAATGTGATAATATGATAAATGCAGAATTATTAAGTCGATCCTGGCGTTTTCTCGTCATTGTGTTGCTTCGACTGCCGATGAGACATTCGTCCTGTTTGCCACACCAGCGAAGTTTCCTGTAATCGGCCCTGACTATAGTCTTTTTTTTAGTTGCGGATAAAAGGGAGGGCGGTTGTTGCCCACAGATAAAGCGCTAAACGTGCTGCCTTGGTTCCGGGGTACTTTTTTCTGTCTGAAATCGAAGACTTTGCGTTCTCGTGTAGATCGTTTACGCGGGGAAATCAAAGGTGAAGAAAAAGTATTTACTCACCCACTTTAATGAGATTAGTCTCGTTTGTGCCACAGAAGTGTTCTATAAAATCTAATATCGTATCATATCGCGCAGCCGGCTATTGGTGATGGATGGATGCAATTTAGGGCCCCCGTTGCCAGCGTGCTCGGTATTTCTTTTCCTTTCAAACTTAATGGCTTCATTTACAATTCACCATTTTTGTTTAAATACAAACTCTACTCAGGGTTACGTCTGATCAATTTTCAATCCTGAGCTTATGTCCTATCACCGCCCTGCTTTTAAGCCCCCAATATTCCAGATGCTTTTTGCAAACGTCTACCACAACTACATTCACATTACCTTCATCACAAAACCCCAATGCCTCAGGGGGAGTGATTTTGCCTGCATCGAGATCTGGATGGATACTGGGACATTTTATTAAAAAAATGTTCAATGTGTCATCTTATTGCTTTGATTTATTTTTGTAGCTGCGCGTTCTAAGATACCGTGATCTAGCTACAAAGAGTTGGTTGCTCCCTCATGAGTTATAATAGAACGATCATCTTCTTAATTTGCCTTTTCCATTTTCAATACAGGTCTGGAATCTGGTTTGTTTTCATTGCATCAATCCTTTGACATGCTATGCGCACAACTTTGCAAGAGAACGGAGAGTGACAGATTGCATGATCGTTCTGAACAAAGCAACACCAAAGCTTATTCTGAAGTTAACAATTGTGTAAAAAGCGAACTCGCAGCTTTATATCAGCATGTGCAGCACTGGCCTAGCAGTGCTTTTCTTGTTTCAGGGAAATTTCGCATCCTTCAGGTAGCAAATAATTGAATTCTAGTGACATATACCAAACGCAATAAATATTTCGCAAAAAAAAAATAAGCAGGGTAGCACGTCGTCCGCCATTTCTCTGCAGATATACTTTGCCATTAGTAGTAACATCAATTTTTTTTTTCACAGTGTCATGCGTGTTAAGCACCTTCCAAATGGAAAATATTTCCATGACAGTTCCGGTGCTTGCTTTATGAGTTGCGGCATTTCTGTGTTGCTATTTCTACCAATTATGACCCTTTGTACGAAATTTTTCACATCCCTTCCAAAAATTGACCGCCGGTATTTTGAGCTGGAAAACTAACAACTTTTCTTTCTTAAGGCATAAATATAATATTTAGGCGGGTTTGGATTGTTAAACTTTCATTTCCAACAGTTTGAGAGGCTTTAGGCCCTTCGCCTAAACGATGGCCGGAAGGTGTTGGCCCCTGAGGCGTTTTAGGCCACTTGGACGACCTTTGTCTGAGTCTTCCGGATCGGAGCTGAGTAGGAGAGCCTCCCATTGGTCAAGCGACTTTATTTTTTGTTCCCTCCAGGAGGGCACGAACGCATTTCCAAAGAATATGGTTGAGTTCCGCTTAGTCGTTACATAGCTTGCGCTCATTTGAGTTTTGTCCCGGATAAAAATGTCTCGGGAACGTATGAGCTTGTAGACGGCGCCAAGAGGTGGCCTGACTCTTTGTCAATGATTGATGAGCAGGCGGTACCTTGTTCTCTTGAGTCTGTAATGTTGTGTGATCTAACACACAAGACGATCCCTGCCTGTGAAGCCCTCGGTATGGTCACAGGCTCGGAAAGCAAGACCTCGAGCCGAAGTAGAAGACTGGGCTAGTTTGTTTGTACTCATTCTGAAAAAGCAGCGCACACAATACAGGGACAAAGAAAGGAAACGACAACACGAGCGCTGACTTACAACTGATCTTCGTTGAGCAACATGTGCACAATATAAATGATTGTAGGAAGTAGCAGATGCAATCAGAAGCAGTCGACGTCAGGTGTAAATGGCCATAAACGCGATAAAAACGTAAAAGGGTGGTAAGGATAAAACAAGATCAAACATCAAAAGAGATGGTAGCGGTGACGAAGCACTATGGTTGACTGCGTAGCGAATAATGTCATAAGGTGTAAAGAGCCATAAAAACGAAAAATACATGAATAACAAAAAACCGATGAAATCTAACACGTGGATGGCGTATGAAGGTGACAAGGTTATGCTGACAACTGCACTACCTTAATAAAAAAACTAAAAAGATAACATGATTGAATTAGGCATGCGCGAACAAATTTAACTAATTTTCTAGAAGGCAAGTTCCCTCTCATTCAAAGGTTTTTGACATGTTGCATGCACATTGACACGCTTGCATAAGGAATTAACAAGCACATGTTTTCACATTTTTATCTTTTTCTTGTTCCTTTTTTCGAAAGGAACGTCATTTCTTTGAGTGATAAGATTATAGACGGCGCACTGACACAGGCATATTTATTAGATTTAATGTTGAAGGCTTCAATCACTTTCCTGGTTAGTTGATCAGAGTGGCGTCCTATGACATTGCAAAGCTTGAATTATGACTGACAGGCACTGCAGTTTTCTACATGGGCTGCTATATGTCCTTTTTCCCCTTTTGCACATATTTGTCATGTTCACGTAACCGGTTATTAATGCATCTACCTGTCTGCCCAATGTATTTGTCACCGCATGTTAAGGGGATTGAATAAATGACTTCCTTATCTCTGAGAGCATAAATTGAATTAAGTGCTTTCACCTGAATTTAAGATCAGTGTGCAATAAACAAGGTTTACTTAATATTCTACTAGAAAAATTTAACTTCGATTTTGAGGTAATAATGCTTAGAGAAACTTGGCTTCATTCAGAGTATGATAATATCACTGATGACAGGTACAATACATTTTGTCTGAATCGAACTCGGAAAGGTGGTGGCGGTCTGTTGTTACACGTAAAAAAAAAAATGTATAGAGTGTGATGTGCTTGATCAGTTTTTTATTGTTTCCGATGATGTAGAGTGCCTTACTGCCATAAGTCAAAGGTATCTTATAGCTGTCATGTATCGTCCTCCTAATGGAGTAGTTGACTCTTTTCTTAGTCACCTTGAAGGCATCCTTAATTATGCAAGCAATAACAACCTCAACTTGTTTTTGGGTGGTGATTTCAATATTGACCTGATGACTAAATCGAACACTCAGCAGTGCTTAGAAACCATACTCCTATCACACTCCTATCACAATGTTATCAAAGACGCTACACGCATAACAACAACGTCGTGTACCTTATTGGACGTCTTTGTCACAAACATACCTGAACACGAAGTTTTTGGTGGCGTTATCACGTCTGCCATAAGTGACCACTTGCCTATTTTCTTACTCTCTAAAAAAACGCTAAGGAAACATAGGGACGGAGCCGATATAATTAAAGCATTCCAAGAGATTAACGAAAAAACTTTCAACACATTTTGCAGAAACCTTTGTGCAGTAAACTGGGAACCAGTGTATAGCTCCCCGACCGCCGATGGCGCTTATGAAGTATTTTTGAGATTGTTCATTGATGCATACTCTGGTTCATTTCCAATGAAAACTTGCAAAAAAAAGAAGAAAAGTTCGAAAACCTTGGATCGATAACGATTGTTTGCAACTAATAAGACAAAAAGAAAGGCTATTTACTAGGTTCTTGAACACTCACAATCTGAAAGACTGGGAAATTTTTAAAAGGCATAGAAACAAATCAAATGCTAGGCTGCGGAAGGCAAAACAGGTTTATTTATGCAACTACTTTGAAGTTGTTAGTGCTGCTAAAAAGAGCTCCTGTGAAGGAAAATATTAATGAAATCATATTGAACAATAAAGCCATTAAGGGAGCTATGCTAGCAGAGGAATTTAATACCTTTATTGTAAACTTGGTCACCAGCACACATTCCTCGGAGGCAACAAATGGAATGATTAGAAATCCACAAAGTCTTTACATTGACCTTACAAGCGAGACTGAGGTCTGTGCCGTGTACCATTCACTGAAAAACAGCTTTGCTTGTGACATTGATAATATCCAAATAAGACCAGTAAAATATGCACTAGACCTCATTTTGTCGCCGCTCACATACTTATACAATATATCCCACTCAACAGGCACTTTCCCCAGGAAGATGCAATTCGCTAAGGTAGTCGCTATATTTAAAAAAAATGAGACAACAATAATTTGTCAAACTATCGGCCAATTTCCATCTTGCCAGTTTTCTCGAAAGGGCTAGAAAAACTCATTCACACACGAATTACCAAGTTTTCCACTAAACATAATTTAATTAATCCCACTCAGTTTAGCTTTAGAAAAGGAATGTCCACAGAATATGCTCTTTTGGCTCAAAAAGAAATAATTTTGAAAGCAATCGAAGATAAATATGTAATTGCAGGTGTCTATATAGACTTCTCGAAGGCATTCGATAGCAAAAACCATGTTACTTTGTTAAAAAAACTGGAAATATATGGAATACGTGGAATACATCTCGAACTCTTTAAGTCTTACCTCGAAAACAGAATGCAGTGCGTTTCCATGCAGGAAATTTTATCCACTTGCCAACCAATAAAAGCAGATGTCCCCCAAGGGAGCATACTCGGCCCCCTATTATTTAACTTGTACATAAATGATATTACGAGCATTAGTTGCAACGCAGTATACGTAACATGTGCAGACGACACAATATTTTTTCGCAGTCGTTCCTATCATTCTCTTCAATCCGAAATAAACAACACTCTTGAAAAACTGGACACCTGGAGCGCAATAAATTCTTTACAGATTAATGTTAATAAAACAAAGGCAATTATTTTCACTACCAGACAAGCAGCCAACGCTCCAGAGATGACGTTCACCTTAGGCGACGCAGATATAGAAATCGTAGATTCTGTCAAATGTCTTGGTGTCCACTTTCACAAAAATATGTCCTGGGACACGCACGTTGACCACGTGACCACACAGATAGCAAAAGCTGCTGGGGTCATTGCTAAATATATATAAATCGTACTTACCGATGGCTGTTAAATTACACATTTGCAATTCACTTTTCCTTTCACATGTTAACTACTGTCTCTTAGTGTGGGGCAAAACAACAATTGGTAATTTAAATCGCATACATGTCCTACAGAAAAGAGCGATCCGCGGCATAGCAAATGTTCCTTACCATGAACACACGCCCGAACTTTTCATTAAGTTTCATTCTTTCCATCCATCATATGCACTCATTCTACCTTGCAAAGCGATATAAGCATGACTCGCGTGAAATTCTCCGTACACTTGCAAACTTGACTCCTCACACAAGACAATACACGCACTAATCTAATCTGGAAAATTCCTTACGTTTAAAACTGTGAACAAATGCTCCGTCAAGCCCTACCGACCCTACTAAACCACTTTCATTGTCAAGGAATATACATAAGCACCATTAACAACAATATGCTTAAGTCCTTCTTTGTAACGCGAGAGTGAGCGTGTATGAAATTGTTTCATGTATTTAGAAATTCTCTTTCCATTGTAAAATTGGTGTGCTACCATGGCTGTCTTGTATATATTGACCTGTGTTTGTGGTTTGAGAATGAGCGTATATTATTTTGTATTGCATATTATCGGTACTGACTGTTAGACTTTCTAATGTATAAAGATGTATATTTCTAAATTTTCCACTGTATATGCCTTGTACATAGGGGGCTCGAAGCTCGTGAAGTGGAAACTTCCATTTTTCTTCGAGCTATCCTCGTCCTCCGTTAATCTTTTTTCTGGGGGAGAAATAAATATTGATTGATTGATTGAATTGATTGAATAAAAATTGATTGATTGATTGATTGATTGATTGATTGATTGATTGATTGATTGATTGATTGATTGATTGATTGATTGATTGATTGATTGATTGTACGAACTGTTTTTTGTGTTTGGTTATGCATGTTCTTGCTGTCTTGGAAGAAGGGTTAACTCGATTGCAGATATTGGCCAACTTTTCGGGTCCTCAAAACACCACCTTCGCTTTTCCATGATTCATAATGTTTTTGAGATTATGGGACAGAGCGTGGCAGTATGGAATGATTGCGACTTTTTGTTTCTTTCTGTCTTTATTCTCCCTAACTTCTTCAATTTGCCTGCCTTTTCTTTTGATCTGCTTTTGAAGTTTCTGGGAGACGGAAATTAAAAGGTGATTGGGGTAGCCCGCTTCTGATGACCTATTGCATTGATTTTTAAAGATGGAAAACATGCGGAGGGGACATGATTTTTTGAGCGCATTAGACGTACAAAGACTAGCAATCGCTCTCTTCACTAATTTGGAATGAGCTGAATGGTACGGAATCACCCGTTTGTTATTACGTGGTTCATAAGTCCAACAAATGTGGTGGCCTTGGCTCTGTCCCATAATCTAAAAAAAATTATGAATCATGCAAAAGTGAACGTGGTGTTTTCAGCACCCGAAAAGATGGCTAATATCTGCAATCGTGTTAACCCCTCTTCTAAGACAGCAAGAACATGCGGAACCAAACATAAAAAACAGTTCGTCCCGTGTGATAAGGAAGTTGTTTATTCAGTCCCCTTAACATGCGGTGACAAATACATTGGGCAGACAGGTAGATGCATTAATTACCGGTTACGTCAACATGACAAAGATGTGGGAAAAGGGGAGAAAGGACATATAGCAGCCAATGTAGAAAACTGCAGTGCCTGTCAGCCAGAACTGAAACTTTGCAATGTCATAGGACGCCACGCTGATCAACTAACCAGGAAAGTGATTAAACTTTCAACATAAAATCTAATAAACATACCTGTGTCAGTGCGCCGTCTATATTCTGATCAGACAAAGAAAGGACGTTCCTTTCCAAAAAAGGCTCAAGAAAAAGGTAAAAATATGAAAACATGTGCTTGTTAACTCCTTATGCAAGCGTGTCAATGTGCATGTAATATGTCAAAAACCATTGAATGAGAGTGAACTTGCCTTCTAGAAATTTAGTTAAATTTGTTCGCGCATGCCTAATTCAACCATGTTATCTTTTTAGTCTTTTTATTAAGGTAGTGCAGCTGTCAGCATAACCTCGTCACCTTCATATGCCATCCACTTGTTAGATATTATCGGTTTTTTTGTTATTCATGTATTTTTCTTTTTTATGGCTCTTTACACCTTATGACATTATTGGCTACGTAGTCAAGCATAGTGCTTCGTCACAGTTACCATCTCTTTTGAGGTTTCATCTTGTTTTATCCTTACCATCCTTGTATGTTTTTATCGCGTTTATGGCCATTTACACCTGACGTGGACTGCTTCTGATTGCATCTGCTCCTTCCTTCCTTCCTATATATTGTGCACATGTTGCTCAACAAAGGTCAGTTGTAAGTCAGCGCTCGTGTTGTCGTTTCCTTTCTTCGTCCCTGTATTGTGTGCGCTATTTTTTGAGAATGACCTCGAGCCAGTTCGTGAGCAGCTTCATTTCCAGCATGGGATGCGCGTGCGGGTTCCAGACTATGTTCTTCTTGCGGTTGTCCACTGCGGTCATCAGGATTCCGTCCGTCAGGGCGGAGACCCTCTCCTTGGCAAAGTTCATCACTGCAATCTCGGGGTCACTGATTATCCCTTACGCCCCCGTGCCCGTTATCGCGAGCGCGAAAAACTATTTCTTTTCGGTACAAACAAAAACTGGCATCTGAAAGCGTTATATTCCATGCAGTTCTATGCCCTCTGTGTTTTTTCCGTCTTCGTTTGCTGCTTCCATACCTACCGGTTAGTTTCCATGGTCCTTTTCTGCTACTTTGAGTATGCGCACGCATCGGCCAGCTTCCTCAGTCGACGTGATGGGTGGGTGGATGGAATATAGGAGCGTCCCCTTTGAAACGGGGTGGTTGCAGCTGGCACCGTGCTTGGCTTTTTTTAACGCGAGTGCGTTAGTACCCCCCCCCCCCCCCCCCATACCGGAAAAAAAAATCCTCCGGCGTCAGCATTGGCGACCGTTTAAAGCCTCGCAGCCGATGTTGCCGGGGCAGGTGGCCCACCTAGGTCACGTGACCTTTTGGCGCCATCACAACCTGCCCACCGAAATTGTGAGCAAAGTGCCCACGGTGGCAGGGGGCAGTTACATTAATGATTGGCCACGAGAGGTTACCTGGGTCGCGCAAGCCCCCCCGGTGACAGCACCCGCCATCGCACGGCAGTGGCGGCATCGCTTAACCGATACAGCACTGCGCCAGGAGTGGTATGAGGACTATGAGTGTAAACTAGAGAATGACCAATTCCACATGTGTGGGTACTAACCCACTAAAGCTATCGCGTCATAGCCTTAAGGCGGAGCATTCATGTCCCCTCCAATTTTTGAACCGAAAAGCTTCACTACCCTCGGTAAAGCAGTCGTCGCGTAGGCCGGAGAATGACTTTGAACGACCTTCAGCCCTACCACATTTATCTTTTCTATGCGGCGCGGCTCGGGTGTCCACCGATATATGTGAGACGTTTAGTGCGCCATTTGCTTCCCTCAAATCATACGCACGCGCGCACAGTAAGAGAGACGGGTTTTCGCTCAATGGGGCAAGCAAGGATTACGCCTTAAAACGGAGCAGCCTAGACAGGACACACCAGAGGAAGAAGACACCACACGCACTGACTCGTAACTAAAGGTTCAATGAAAAGGCGCCGGAATGTAAACAGAGAACTACCGAAAACTGCCCACATCACGGCAGCGTGAGATATGGGGACACACGTGGCATGAAAGAGATTGCGTACAAAACTTAACAGTCAGGGGTAGAGGACCTAAGTAAAGGCATTCTTCCCCGGACAGGTCCACTCAAGTGTGACTGACGCACAGGGTAGTTGTTGTTGTTTTTTTCCTGATAATAAAAAAGGCTTCCATTACCTCACTTATCCTGTCCTGATGACGGAACAGGGTAGTGGTGCTCGGAAGGTATGGCGTTACATTTTCATTTTCGTTTACCTTTTTTATCACGAAAAACACCTTCAGTGGCACTGTCGGATAAAGAATTGCGTTACTTAGATCTAAGTGGCTACCCTCTCCTCCTGACTAGCAATATTTGTACGCAACCTCTTTTAGCGTTTCACCTTTACACCACGTGGTCGTACTGTTACGCAGTTTTCGGTCGTTCCCTTCATGTATTCCTTCGCCTTTTCATTACACCTTTCGGTGCGAGTCAGCGCATGTGGTGTCCTCCTTCTCATGTGTTTCCCGTCTAGCTTGCGCTGTTTTTCACCATGTGAATACGAGGCACTGTTGTGAAATGTCTTTGAGCGCACATGACTAACGCGAACATTTCAAGCACAAAGCATTTGGTGTTCGACTGTCTATGTGATTGCAGGCCTTATTGCGACATGCACGTGTGGTTATGCGCTGCTTTCTTATCCACGTCTGGGGGGGGGGGGGGGGGGGGGGTGCAATAAGATACCATGCGAATTCCATTCCATTCTAATTTTCTTTGCACTTCGATTGCCGCATGTACTCGCTGGAATGAGTCATAGAGACGTATGGATGTATAAGAAGCGAATGGAATCGAGAGAAGATAGTTGTGTCATAGCGGTCGTACGTTCATTACACGCCGTCCAGCCACTGCACAAACTGAGAGCACAAGGCGCGGTTTAGTGTGCGCGGAAAATAGGCGACGTCATTGTTAACTCTTTCCACATTAGAAATCTGCACACGGTATTATAAATCTATACTATAGATATTGTGAATTATAAATTATAGATCTATACTAGTATTTGAAGAAGCAACATGGCCAATAAAATTTATCAGCGTAAAAAAACGCAAAATTCGAGCGAAAGTGACAGTAAAATTTCCTAGCTTGTTTTCTGCGAAGCAGCATAACAAACTGGCAATAAATTGGTATGGTTTTGTCCTTCAACAGCTGCGCAAAAGTCTACATCGACAATGTCATTCATTTCAAATTCTTTCCAAAGCGTCCGCCGATTGCCAACCGTGTACGGCTTGCACGCCGGCGAACACCAGACAGCGATTTCTTCTTTGTTTTTCGTTTATTCTTTTACGCCATCGAGAAAATAGACTGTGGGCCTCAGATTAGGTTGCCACCAGCTTCAAACAAGCACGAGTTTGCCGCGAAATGTTTAACCAAGCCAGATTTCACATACGCCGACCTCAGAAGCAGTCCTTCGGAGCGCCGCCATATTGCATCAATTGAGGCGCCTTCTGTAGGTCGTGGAAATCACCAGAACCCTTCTTGCGTTCGAGTACAGCAAGAGAGACTGAAGGCCTTATTAATGGCAGCGTCATAATATTCCCAAACGGCGGCAGGTGGCCACCACGCATCGGAATTCGTTTTGCCGCTTTGGTCGTCGCTCTCTGCAAACGCGTCCGTAAGCGAGAACTGATTTGTCACCAAGTTCACCCCTCATTGGCATTGGCGCAAGTGACTTATATCACTTCTTTTTCAAATTCACATTCCTACCGCACCGACGGCAACGCCACCAACCGATGGTTGCCGCTTGATACTCTGCACAGTTTAGCGAGCTATGTTGTAAACTGACAGAAAAGGATCGAGTCGGGGGTTCGCCGGTGTCCTGTCTTGTTTTCAGGCGCACGTAAAGGGCTAGCAGAGTCGGTTCGAGCTTATGTCATGGTGAACTGGTCCAGCCTAACATCAGTTAGCCCGAGCTCAACAACACGATTAATTCCAATTCAGCATTTGTGTTGAGTGCGTTCTGTGTCATAAGAAGAAGTAGAAGATAAAATAGTGCAAGTAAATGAAGTAGTAGTAGTAGTAGTAGTAGTAGTAGTAGTAGTAGTAGTAGTAGTAGTAGTAGTAGTAGTAGTAGTGGTGGTGGTGGTGGTGGTGGCAGTGCAGTGGCAGTAGCAGTAATGTAAAATACAGTGTAGTATAGCAGTGGTAGACTAGTAGTAGTAATTGTTGTAACAGTAGTAGTAGCAGCAGTATTAGTAGTAGTAGTATTAGTAGTAGTAGTAGTAGTAGTAGTAGTAGTAGTAGTAGTAGTAGTAGTTGTTGTTGTTGTTGTTGTTGTTGTAGTTGTGTCGTCGTCGTTCCGGGGTGTTCCCTGGAGTTTTACTCACTCTGCGTGGAACTGATATATCCTTGCCTAGAAACTACGCGACGCTGATTAAAAAAAAGTAAACATGTAAAAGTGTCAGTGTCTTCAAGTGCCCATTGCATGCGCACTGCCGATGAAGAAAATAATGTGAGAGGTGCACAAACTAGGGGTACAAAACAACTACGATAGAAGTTGCAGACTCTGCTGACGAAGCATCGGCGCTTCATTTGTATGCCCTGTTTTCCCACATTTACTGGCGTTGATTTGGTTAATGCTGAAAACGAACAAAAAAGGTAAATTATTTCAACTTTAACCCTACTGTAATTAGCATTATATGAATAGTTAATTTCATCTGCTAATAGCCATAGAGTCACTCTTCTAATGAACAATAATGCCTTTTTGACGCAGACCCAAGTTCACTGCTCTGCTTGCAGCTACAGGCCGACTGTGACTGCCGACCTCGTTCGTTCGCGTGAGCGCGCTTTCACAACTTTACGTGCAACGCTGTCGCAAAAGTAGCGCCACGCTGGATCAAAATCGCATTTTCGCCGCGCCTTGAAAGACGCGCGGTGGTCTTCCTCCTTCTGGGCGTTTGTGTAGTCCCTCTTGGCCACGGTTACAATCGATATTCGAAATGCTGCGCAGCTCACTGCTCCGCAGAGATTCTGATCTGCAGGGCCCGTCGTGTAAAGAATGTCGAACAAGGAAGTAAACACACTGGGTCGTGCACCGCGGGGCCAGCTTTAGCTCTTTGCGTTGCTTTGCTTTGGCGCGCGCGCGCGTGTGTGTGTGTGTGTGTGTGTGTGTGTGTGTGTGTGTGTGTGTGTGTGTGTGTGTGTGTGTGTGTGTGTGTGTGTGTGTGTGTGTGTGTGTGCGTGCGTGTGTGTGAGTGTGCGTGCGTGCGTGCGTGTGAGTGTGCGTGCGTGCGTGCGTGTGTGTGTGTGTGTGTGTGCGTGCGTGCGTGCGTGCGTGTGTGTGCGTGCGTGCGTGCGTGCGTGCGTGCGTGCGTGCGTGCGTGCGTGCGTGCGTGTGTGTGTGCGTGCGTGCGTGCGTGCGTGCGTGCGTGTGTGTGTGCGTGCGTGCGTGCGTGCGTGCGTGCGTGCGTGCGTGTGTGTGTGTGTGTGTGTGTGTGTGTGTGTGTGTGTGTGTGTGTGTGTGTGTGTGTGTGTGTGTGTGTGTGTGTGTGTGTGTGCGTGCGTGCGTGCGTGCGTGCGTGCGTGCGTGTGAGTGTGTGTGTGTGTGTGTGTGTGTGTGTGTGTGTGTGTGTGTGTGTGTGTGTGTGTGTGTGTGTGTGTGTGTGTGTGTGTGTGTGTGGTGTGTGTGTGTGTGTGTGTGTGTGTGTGAGAGAGTGAGAGAGAGGGGAGAGAGCGAAGAGGGGAAAGGAGGGAAGGACCCAAGCCTGGAACTAGGAGGGAAGGACCCAAGCTTCTGCCTACTTATGGGGGCGCCAGGATGCAAAAAAAAAAATGAGGATCCTGCTCTCAGACCTGCGAGTGTGCTTTCCCATATGAGAAGTTTTATACTCACTAGAGCGAGTCAGTGGGCATTTCCGGCGCGATTACCGCCACGACGATCTATGCCATCCTCTATAAGCAGGCAGGTGATATCGCACGGACATAGCGTGTGAACGCTGTGATCATACAGAGTCGGACATGTCACATAGCTGATTTGGGAATAGGCACGTCCTGTCAAGTGCCGTTGCTGGTTACTCGACTTCTGGGGGACGGAAATTTTTAAAGGTGTTGCTTCGTAACAGCAGCTGTCCGTCACACAATTTTTGACCTGGGCAACTTAACTACAGCCTATTCAGCCGAGACCCGCGCCTATACGCTGGTGGCTCCTCTTCATATCAGAGTTCCTCCCCTGGTGTTTCTGTGTGTGGCTTGCGGCGTCTCCTACCGCCTTGAGCGCGCAACATCTTCCATGACGACGGAGCTTCGCGGAGCCAATGAAGCAGCCCTTTATGTCCTCCTGCAGTGAACAAGACAGTGGGTCATGTCCCCTGACTCTGAGCGTCGCAAAATCCCTCTAAAGTGCACAGATAATCGAACCACGGACCTGTCACCCGTGTGCCTGCATCAATTTACCAGTGCTGCTGGCTACTCTATAGTATGAGTGGATCCAAAAACGTTCCAGCATTTTGTTCAACGAAAAGGAGAATGAAGCGGCCTGGAAAGGTATTCAAAATAGAAATTTCGGGACGATGTTTTTCACCAAGTCCAACGCACGAATAATGGCAATGAAGTACGCTCACGGAAGAAAAAAAAAAGGGGGGGGGGGATTGCCTGTGAGTTTACTATATTATCATCACAGTTTACTCAAGTGACCCAGACTCAGAATCAAGTTTTCCAAATACTTCGGCGTCAAGTGAAAACACTTTACCACTACCTTTGTGTGAACAGGGCATTTGCGAACAATTATCTGTGCCGTTTAGAGCGGACATACCGCCAATCTGCTCTGTGGCAACTGCATCTGGTTCCGTTGTAAAAGTAAAACATGCTTTGCTATAGTATGCGCAGCCTCAGTCAGGCCGGAATGAAATGCGAACGGGCGTATGCCGTACTTTTCTACTTTGCAGCCAGATATTCATTTACAACTCATTTATGGATATGTGTTTCGTCAGACCCTTTACCCATAAACATGAGTCAAGCTGGTTACATACTGCAGCTGAAAGTGCACAAGTAAATTATTTTGCATTGTTCACATGCGCTGTTCGCGTTTCATTCTGGCCTGACTGTATAAACGAGAGACCCTTTTACCGATTCAGTATCAAGACAGTTGCACGTCACTGGTACGTTGCAAAGGCTGTCGAATTGCTTGATCGCGATCGCCTTCGCACCAGCGCGAAGGTCTGAACTTTTTGCTCTGTTATATTAAAGGTATCGCCCTTCTACAAAATCTATCGCCTCTAGGCGCGAATCTGAAAAGCTTACTTCGAAGATTGATGTCCAACGTGTTTATAATGCCATAGCATTTAGGTTGTCGTCATCCAAAACGCTTCCAGTTTCTCCTTAACGAAATCTTCTGATTAGTCGAGAGGGTCGTAACGTCATCATCACCGCCAAATTTGAAAATCTGAGAACTAGAATGTTCGAGTATCTTCCGCTGGGTTATCATATGGGAATATACCAATCCGACTAACTAATCCACCTTAATCCGCGTACTAATCTCCACCAATACAGTTTAATCCACGCACTAATGATTTTCATTCCCACTAATACACCTTAATCCATTTTCCGGGTTGGCCCACTTCCAAAGTTTTGGGGGTACTTTTGAATTTTTGGGGGAGGGCGGGCCAACTTGTAAATGCTATCGCCGCCGCGGTGGCTAAGTGGTTATTGCGTTCGGCTGCTGGCCCGAAAGACGCGGGTTCGATCCCGGCTGCGGTGGTCGAAATTCGATGAAGGAGAAATTCTTGAGGCCTGTGTACTGTGCGATGTCAGTGCACGTTAAAGAACCCCAGGTGGTCGAAATTTCCGGAGCCCTTCATTAAGGCGTCGCTCATAGCCTGAGTTGCTTTGGGACATTAAACCCCCGTAAACCATAAACCAAACCAAATGCTATCGCATTTTCTTCTTTAAGAATACAGTTATGAAGTCCTCCAAGTTTTTAGGAACTTTTCCTTTTTGACTTTCATTGCAGACAGACGCGTCCTTGACAAACGTAAGTAGTAAGAGCTAACTCTCTTAAAATAAGGCTAAATCCCACCGTCAAAACGATTGCAGCTTAATACTACATTTGCATTTGTTATGCCATCGCTGAAGGTTTTCTCGTAATATGAACGAGCAAAGATAAGCCGCATCGCCTCGGAGAGGTCGCTTCAGAATTCTCGGTCGTTCATGCCGAACCCCTTACGAAAAGATATTTCATCTCTGAGTAACGTCGATAGCTAGCTGGTAGTCACGAAGCAACAACGCCAGCAGTATGGAATGCGTTGGACGTCAGTATTCGCAATGTGTCTGTTTCGCATTTCTCACGCCTCTGAAGTAATTTTTGCTTTCACTCTCGGTATTTGTCTGCCCTCGTTATGCTTTTTTTTTCTGCTGTTTGTGACTGAAACGCAAGGCTGTCACAACATTCTTGACACTTTGACGGCCGCAGATGTGACAGGTTATGCCTGTACTATACCTTGGCACTAGTGGCAGTACACCGGCTGAAAATAATCGCTGCCCGAACGCAATGAATGAAACAGGCGTTGTTCCGACTCACTTTACAACTGAAAATAGCGCCCCGATCTCCTAATTACAGCGAACTAAGGAAAAAAAAAACTTCCGTTGTAAAACGTGCAAACGTCGTATTCTGTGCCTTCTTGCGTGCTGCAGCATCCGGTAACAACGGCTGGCTGCCGACGGTTCTCGTGAGCACGAGAAAATTCCCAAGGAGTTATGGGAAAGCAGAACGGCCTGTTCTTAATTGCGGCTGGCAAATCCGTCCTCGCGGACGTCCGTCTCGGCGCAACTTCACCCACGGAGGCAAGAGGAAAAAGTACGTGGGCTGCCTGTGCGATTTCCTCCCACGGTCATCATTTGTATTTTCTCTCGTTGATCTTACATACCCCGATCGTGCTTCTCCGCGGTTTGCGAGGGCGTGGTCAGGTGAAGACCTCCGCGAGAGCTATAGAGTCTCCGCGAAGGTGGTCTGTCAGCGAGCGACTCCGCGGCCATCCCCGGCAGTAATTATCGAGCGAAGTCTTGTCAGATCATGCGAGCCGCCCTGGCAGGCGCTCTTCCGCAGTCTCGTACAAGCGCGTGCGGTGCCGTAAACGCGAGTGCATACGGCCGTGAAAGCTTCTCTGCTGTAGGTATACCATAGTAGAGGGGGCGTTACTTCTTCCGGCTCATCTTGCCCCGCTACAATGCTGGCCTATAGGCGCCAGTTGCGATCCGCCCACTCGTCGTAGGTGGCGTCGCCCGTTCTCTCCGAGTGGTGCGCGTAAGGATGCCTGCAAATCGAGCTAAAAGCCCCCGAAAAGGTCACGACTTTACGTAGCCCGGCCGAGATAACCGCTCAACAAAGGGCCCCGCTAGGCTGATTACATTCGGCGTCGGAAGCGCGCACTCCGCTTGATGTGTCGCCAATGTGCAAAAAGCTTTCCGCTGTGGCTCTGTTTATCGGCGGGGGCCAGCTAATTTACGAGCCGCAGCCGCAACCCCCCTCCCCCCCCCCCCCCCCCCCCCCCCCCGGCTGCTGCGCGTGCGTGTGTGACCGCGATTTATGTCCCGTTCGTTTCCGAAAGCCGCCAGATGCGGTGCACGTGGTGGGGGGACCCCGGGGCGGCGCCGCGGCGGAATTTTCGCGCGCGGCGGGACGATTGGCGCGTTGCCCCTGGCAACCTTTCGTCCGCTTTTGTGTCTCCACTCCCCGCAAGGTTTCGCTGTTAGTTAGGGGGACTTGTTTTGTTTGCCGGCGCGCCGCTGCGGGGCACACAACGCGCCAGAGGCGGCGGCCGGTGGGGCCGCCATAACTCAGCGGCCCTCGGAAAAGCGTCGCAGTTCCCGTGTAGCCAGTGCGCGGCAGCCATAAATTGGCCCCCGCACGCAGCACCGCATCCAGCAACGAGTTGCCGTCCCGCGGCCGTCCTCCACTTTGCTTACGGCGGTCAGACGCCGTGACTGGGGCGCGCCGCGCGCTCCAAGTGCGCCCGCAGTTTCGCGGTCTGCTCAGTCTTCCTGTGTTCTATGGGCATCGCGTCGACTTGTTTGCACGGGGCGCTGGCAGACTTCTGGCCGAACCGACACGCTTGCTTGACCGGATTGGGGAAACGCAATCGCGCGTATTTCTTTTGCTTCCAAAAGCTAAAAGAGGCGTACAAAACGTGAGTGCTTCCCCGGCATGCTGCAGGTGTACCGCTACATATACCTGGTAGCGGCAAGGGACTTTAAGTGATTGTTTTTCTGTTTGCTAATTAATGCGTAGCAGGTTTTAGACTCACGAAATCTAATAAACCATTAGACGGCATAGTGATATCACACCTGGCGGGGGTGCTGTGGTACATGTAACGTTACGAGATAGAGGAATGCTCGACTAGCGTAATTTTCGCGGCGCACATCTCGTGGAAACGCGTAACGATCGCATACATGCTTCGTACGTCGCGTGAATGCAGCAGAAAACAGAGTGCCGCCTGTAGCAAAACGCGCACCAAGAGCGATCAGTGCGATGGCCTTCCTGCGTGCAGGCGCTGCTACCTGGGGCGCACTGCGGAGTCACGACCGGCGCAGCGCAAGCAGTGAAAGGAACCAGTGCCAAGCCTCTCAAACTTGGAAATTACCACGGGCGGACGTGGGCGCACGCATACGGGCGGGATGGCTTCGTAGCGTGCCGTGGGCGGCAGCTCAGCGCCAGTCCGCGCGTCGCGGATCTTCGCACCGACGCCTGGCAGGAAAATGATGAAACAAACTGGCGGCAAGCTTTAATGGCTTTTATTTCTTTTTTTTATGCTACCGCTATAGGTGCGTCGAACGTTTCGGTGTGCTGCACGCCACTTTCGTTTTCCTGCCTCTTTTTCTTCCTGTAAAAAAAAAGAACAAAACAAATCCATTTGTTAGTCTGTTAAATTTTGTGCACGCACAATCGCTTCACTGTGGGTCGGTTATTTTTTTTTCGATCGGTTTTACAAGGGAACGCGCATGGCGAGATAGCCGCTATTAATTTCTGCGTCACGAAGACTGCCGCATGTAAAATTGCATGAAATATTATTTTACATGCTTCCCGCATGGCGTACATGTAACACTTCCTGGCAGCCCAGCGAGTAGTGTACATGACACGTGGTACATTATGAATGGTGGCGCTTCTTTTTCAGTAAACGACCGATAAAATAAGCGCAGAAGCAAGATACGGAAGACAGGGCGAGAGTTTTATTTATTTATTTTCTTTTTAGTTTGAGAGAGCATGCCCGCAGGGAGCCTGTAGGCCTGTAGGTGTTCGGCACGTTGCCACCGCGTGCACCCAAGAAAGTGCTACCCATTTGCAAATGCACGGTCCGGGTGGAAGTCTCCATGGGCCGGGGCGGGGAGGGCAGGGGATAGGGAAGTGACGGAGTTTTGCTAAATAGGTACAGTCGTGCTGGAGAGACACCGTCCCCAGGTAGCACCGTTAATCCACTGTTCTTAACGTCCTTTTTTTTTGTAATGTCGCCTGTAAACATTCGAATGACCTTTTCCTAACATTTCAACAACAGAAATGTAACGCTGTCGAAATGGCGAAGCAACCCTGTACGTCATGCTAAGGCTTTCATTTGGGCTACTTGGTTGCAGCTGTGAAGCATATTGACTAGCGCATACACAGACAGGGACCAAAGTAAGAGTAAGAGGCAGGACACACGCTGTACGTCATGTAGGCCGGCCGGTTGTGATGGTGCACAACTTACAACGCTTTGCAAGAATTAACAACGAGGACGACACAGTTACGCTCGCAGCGAGATCGACCTACACCGCAGGTGGCGGCACCGTCGCTCCGCTAGTGTAGATCGCGGAATCGAACGCGGCGGCGGTTCGCTTCCAAGTTTCCGGAGGGCTTTCTGCAGCAGAAAACGTGCCCTCTGCAATGGATGAGTGATATACTGATTAAAATGTTCCGGTTTTGTACAGAAAAGCGTAGAATCTGCAAACGCTTAGTAAAGGAAACGCGGATTGTAGGAAAACAAGTGACTGACACGCATCCACTTAATAACCCCTGTTTTGTGATTTTCTCACGTCTTTTTGCATGCGGCATTTTCCTCGAACAGCGCTCACGGGCATGATGTTTTCATTGCGTTACACTAGCTTGCCGGCAGTTTTGTTTTTCCTTCACCTTTTCACCAGTGTGCGCGCCACTGCCTGTCGCCGCAGAAGTGATATAGTTGTATACGGGTGTAAGACAGGCAGATTTAGTGTCACTTACAGCGGGTGTATTTTGCCTCATGAAATGTCACTATGGCGACGCGGTGCTACACTGGGAAGAAAAGCGCCATTCGGAATCTACTTTTTTCAGCAACGAGCTAAGCACTCGCTTTCCCTGTGCCTCTGTTTTTCTAAGGCGAAGCCGCTGTGCCTGTATTCCACGACAGGTGCTTGCTTTGGACTAAGACACGACGAATTGCGGGACAATACATGAGGTGCTGTGCCAGCATTTTCAAAGCCCACGCAGGGGTGCACGTACTTTCTGCGCTGACCTGCCTCAAGAGAAGAAACACGGTCTGGTTCGCTAGCGTACTTGAGTCCAGGATTAAGCGGATTAAATACAGCGCTGACAGCGTACTGCCCGGCAGGTGTTGTCCACAGCATGGTGAGCGCACACATCAAATCAAATCAAATCATATCAAAATTTATTCGTCTGTATGCGTACATATTCATAAATTCTGATCTGCCTAAGCACATTTTGCTTCTTGGTTGATCAGGCAGCAGGTGGAGAAATAACTCTGTATGAATACATTTCTTTTCTAAGCAGTCATGCTAACACAGAGAAAAAAGTCTGAACACAAAATAGCACATATGAAACAACTCAAGCTATACACAAGGCAATACATTTGCACACCAATTTCTTATGTCCATCATCATCCTACGCTTGTTATTTGCAATACATAGATCATCGGGAATTTTATTAAATACAGCTGGTACATAATAATTGCGCATCTTTTTACCATAGTTTGTATAAACCCGTGGCTTAAGATCGGGCTAGACGACGCCGGCACTTTCCGGCACTGTGAAGGAATTTTCTCCGCACAGGAAAGCTGAATGTTCAAGCGTACGGTGTGGGGAGTGTTTCAGCCAAGTGAAGTGAGTTCACCGATTCACTACAAGGCGATTATTTTTCAGCCACCTCAGTGAAGTTAATCGTGTGACGTTGCGCGAATGACCCTTAACGCTAGTGTCAATGGTTCAAAATGTCAATTTGACAGTGTGACAGGAGTATTACACACTCACCAAAATTTAGGAGCTTCTACAATTAATTTTTCATTACGTTTTAGCGCAATTAAGCTATTAGTCGCTGCGAAGACACTGTAAATAGCTGCGCGTGCGCTTAGGTGTGTGCAAGGAGTTTTGAGGGAATAAAGATTTCTTTAGCACTGCAATTATTGTGACAGTGACTTCAGTCTTACGCAAAACATAATTGGGTGGATATTACAGGTACGAAAATCAACAGGTACCAGAAATAAAACATTTCATATTAATTCGCTGTTTCTAAAGAAATGGATTGCCTTCGTATTCATGCGACTATTAAGATCTATTACTCCTCGCCACACAAACACCGCCAAGCAAGGAGGGATAGTTAAGCGCGCATGGTTATTATATCCAAGCCGCCGCGGTGGCTGGGTGGTTATGGCGCTCGGCTGCTGGCCCGAAAGACGCGGGTTCGATCCCGGCCGCGGCGGTCGAATTTCGATGGAGGCGAAATTCTAGAGGCCCGTGTGCTGTGCGATGTCAGTGCACGTTAAAGAACCCCAGGCGGTCGAAATTTCCGGAGCCCTTCACTACGGCGTATCTCATAGCCTGAGTCGCTTTGGGACGTTAAACCCCCATAAACCTAACCTTATTATACCCCGCTTCACAGACTGACGTTGCTCGTATTCTTCTCTTAATTATTACTTGTCAGAAACAACGAGCTTACGCGATAGAACGCTCGCATTGAGCCGAATACCACTGTCACTCGGCTGACAGTGGCATACCTTATCTTTACCACGCAATATTTGCGGTCACATTTAAATGCTGGGCATGGTGTGAACCCTCAGATGTTTTCGCAGTTCTCTGACCCAAAATTGACTCACTACTGCGATGTGACGGATGCGCAGTAGCCTTAAACTTTAATAAAGAATATATATAAATTTAATGATCCAACATTATGTACTCGATATAAACAATTATTGGCTTCATTGAAGCATCGAATGATAGCGTATTCACATTTTATTTCGTAAGAGGCAGACAAGTAAATAGGAGCGCACTGAATCCGTGTAACAAACAACAGTCACCGGGATTGCGTGCTGCACGCGCTCACGTAAACACTGCTGGCTATTCTAGAAAAACAGCGCACACAGGACAGGGACCAAGGGAAGAACCGACGACACGAGCGCTGACTTACAACTGATTTTATTAAGCGGAAAGTGAACAATACATATAGGAAGGAAGTAGCAGATACAATCAGAGGCAGTCAACGTCACAGAGGTGTAAATGGCCGATAAAATCGATAAAACCGTAAGGGGTGAAGATAAAACAAGATAAAACTCAACAGATGACAAGCCATGGTGTAAAGAACCATAAAAACGCTAAGACACGTGAATAACACATACAATGTCATGAAGAACAAAAACCGAATACAATCAACAGGTGGAAGGCATGTGAAGGTGACAAGGATTTATGCTGTGTGAACAAATTTAACAACTGACATGCGCTTGAAACGGATAACCAGGCACATAACTCACACATTCATCCGTTTTCTTTTTTCGTTTCTTGAGAGGTACGCCACTTCTTTTTCTGATAAAACTACAGATGGCGCACTGACGCAGGTGTATTTATTAGATTTTATGTTGAAGGCTTCCATCACTTCCCTAGTTATTTGATCCGAGTGGCTTCCTATGATTTTGCAGTTTTCAAATTCAGGTTGACAAGCACTGCAAATTCCTAAATGGGCTGCTATATGTCCTTTTACCCCCTTTTCCACATCTTTATTATGTTCCCGCAATCGGTCATTAATACATCTGCCCGTCTGACCAATATATTTGTCTCCGCAAGTTAAAGGTATTGAATAAATTACTTCCTTCTGACACGGTACGAATTGTTTACGATGTTTTTTTTCCGCATGTTCTTGCTGTCTTGGAAGGAGGGTTAACGCGGTTGCAGATATTTGCAAGCTTTTCCGGAGCTGAAAACACCACCTTCACCTTTGCTTTATTCATGACCTTTTTCAGATTATGGGACAGAGCGTGGAGATAAGGGATCACTCGACTTTTTGTTTCTTTTTTTCTTTGTCGCTACCTCCTTCATTTATCCTTTCTTTTCCTTTCATCCTCTTTTGAAGCTTCTGGGCGACGGAGATTAACAGGTGATTGGGATAGCCTGCCCCTAATAACCTATTGCATTGTGTGTCAAAGCTGGAAAGCATGCTGTGAGGACATGATTTCTTGAGCGCGTTAGACATGCAAAGACTCGCGATTGCTCTCTTCACTAATTTCGAATGAGCTGAATGGTAATGAATCACCGGTTTCTTATTACGTGGTTCATAGCTCCAACAAATGTGATGGCCCTGGAATTCCAGCTTGATGTCAAGAAATCTGATAGTGCTGTCTACTGGTACCTCGTGAGTTAGGATTAGAGGGAACATGGTCGAAGTGAAAGTATGCAAATTATTCTGAAGGTCTGAGTGGAACGCCTGCTTGTGGCTATTTATGACCACGAGATAATCATCGACATACCGAAACGTCCTTATAACAGATGAGCTGGGAAGGATGGAAGCCAAGGTCCTGTCTGTAGACGCCAGAAAAATGTCACTGAGTATGGGTGCTAAACATGATCCTATGGGTATTCCAGATTTTTGGAGGTAAATGTGCTCGTTCCATGCACAGTAGGTTGAGGAGAGGTACGTTGAAAGTAACTCGAGAAAGCCTTGTACAGACATACCGGAGGCGTTTTGAAAAGCGGTAGAGCCTAACTCACGAGGTGCCAGTAGACAGCACTATCAGATTTCTTGACATCAAGCTGGAATTCCAGGGCCATCACATTTGTTGGAGCTATGAACCACGTAATAAGAAACCGGTGATTCATTACCATTCAGCTCATTCGAAATTAGTGAAGAGAGCAATCGCGAGTCTTTGCATGTCTAACGCGCTCAAGAAATCATGTCCTCACAGCATGCTTTCCAGCTTTGACACACAATGCAATAGGTTATTAGGGGCAGGCTATCCCAATCACCTGTTAATCTCCGTCGCCCAGAAGCTTCAAAAGAGGATGCAAGGAAAAGAAAGGATAAATGAAGGAGGTAGCGACAAAGAAAAAAAGAAACAAAAAGTCGAGTGATCCCTTATCTCCACGCTCTGTCCCATAATCTGAAAAAGGTCATGAATAAAGCAAAGGTGAAGGTGGTGTTTTCAGCTCCGGAAAAGCTTGCAAATATCTGCAACCGCGTTAACCCTCCTTCCAAGACAGCAAGAACATGCGGAAAAAAACATCGTAAACAATTCGTACCGTGTCAGAAGGAAGTAATTTATTCAATACCTTTAACTTGCGGAGACAAATATATTGGTCAGACGGGCAGATGTATTAATGACCGATTGCGGGAACATAATAAAGATGTGGAAAAGGGGGTAAAAGGACATATAGCAGCCCATTTAGGAATTTGCAGTGCTTGTCAACCTGAATTTGAAAACTGCAAAATCATAGGAAGCCACTCGGATCAAATAACTAGGGAAGTGATGGAAGCCTTCAACATAAAATCTAATAAATACACCTGCGTCAGTGCGCCATCTGTAGTTTTATCAGAAAAAGAAGTGGCGTACCTCTCAAGAAACGAAAAAAGAAAACGGATGAATGTGTGAGTTATGTGCCTCGTTATCCGTTTCAAGCGCATGTCAGTTGTTAAATTTGTTCACACAGCATAAATCCTTGTCACCTTCACATGCCTTCCACCTGTTGATTTTATTCGGTTTTTGTTCTTCATGACATTGTATGTGTTATTCACGTGTCTTAGCGTTTTTATGGTTCTTTACACCATGGCTTGTCATCTGTTGAGTTTTATCTTGTTTTATCTTCACCCCTTACGGTTTTATCGATTTTATCGGCCATTTACACCTCTGTGACGTTGACTGCCTCTGATTGTATCTGCTACTTCCTTCCTATATATATTGTTCACTTTCCGCTTAATAAAATCAGTTGTAAGTCAGCGCTCGTGTCGTCGGTTCTTCCCTTGGTCCCTGTCCTGTGTGCGCTGTTTTTCTAGAATGACTACCTACCAACTCGCCCAGTCTTCCACATTGACACTGCTGGCCAGAAGGCGAGCGAGCGGGCGTACACACTAAGGAGGGTTCGCCGCTGCGCCGCAAGGTGGCGACTCTGCTCGAACTCGCGAACATGCAACTTGTGTAAAGTACACTCACCTCCGAACGGAACCATGGAGTCACGCTTATATACCCTTTACTAAGGGGTGTCCCATGAGTGACCGTGGCGAATGAGTAGTAAGCAAAGTTTTCTAACAAAATAATGGAGCTGTGCATGCTACCTATGGCGGGCGCAGTTTAAGAGATTCAGTTTCAAAGTACTTCTAGTTGAAAAACATTTTTACTGTAAGAACTGCGGGAACGTTCTGGGACACATTGCTTGAAATACGTTTGTAATGTTGTTTTAGAACTCAAACATTATAATAATGTTTTTTAGAAGACTATATTAAAGCAATGTTTATTTGGAACGTTAAACTAATGCTTGTTATAAGTCATATAATATTAAATGTCAATTTCTAACAGTGTAACAACATTTAAAAGCGAGCATTAGGGTATTGTTTACTTGCAATGTTAAATTAATGTCTTCGATATAACATATAACGTTAGATGTTAATTTTCAACGTTAATGTAACCTCCCAATGCAACATATAACGTTACTAAAACTTGTACCACGTTTTCATAACGTCATTCTAATGTTCGTTGCTATCTGGGCCGATGGCAAAAATGCTCTCTGTCAACAGCATATTTTGCCAGCAGTGTACTTCGCTGCGATAACCATCTTTACTCGCAGCGTGTTCAGTTCTGAACAGCTGCGGGGCAGCTCCCCAGTTCCACCCAGTCGGCCTACGCAAAGTTGTGAATAATTTCTGGGTTCGGACAGGTCGTCATCTCGAAACATTTCACATTTGAATTTTATCTCGAGAGCGGGCAGAGCTGTACACTTGAAGTCACTCTTTGAAATTACATGGGAAAGTAGATGGGCTTAGTGAGGCTAGACAAATGGCCCAGGCATTCACAGGGTTTACCGTACATAGCGTTTTAGGCAGTAACATGCTCGGCGTAAGATGATTAGCCCTAGAGGGAGTCAGCCTGGAACGCAGACGAATCCTTGTGAATCAAACAGCCGTGAATGTGCGAAAAGTCGAATGATGTGCTGTAGTCATCAACTAATAAAAAAGGCATTTCTTGATAACGAGCTGACACAAGGAAGTGCTCATTTTTTCGTTATGCTGTATGCAGTGCGTGCGAAGAAAGCAACACGTCAAGAGCCATACTGTATTGTACTGAACATGCTACTCCCAGAATAACGATAACTTCAGTGAATTAATCGTAATTAAGGAAAGGCAAGGCAGCAGCAATTGTTTCGCTTAGGGTGGACACCCGAACCGCGCCGTGAGGAAAGAGATAAATGAAATGTTGAAACAAAAAACTAGGAAGAGTCGCCATAGTGGAGGGCTCCGGGCAAATTCTGTGGATATTTGGCGCGTACTGACAACGCACAGCGATAGCTGCTTGGTCGTCTTTGCTCAGGGATGCGTAGCCGCTGCCCGTGTTGAGAGGGTGAAAACATGACCGAAGGCGCGCGTGGAAAGAGGGCCAGGCGCTTGCAAACGTCTTCTTCTTTCTCTTTGCCACTGCGGAGCGCATCGTTCGCTCTGATGACGTCACCGCAGAGAGGAGAAAGGAGAGAGGGAAGGTGCGCGTGGGGAGAGGCGAGGCGCGTGCGAGCTCAAGCCTTTTCCGCCTTTGTCTTCGCACTGCAAGGAACTCCTTGAGCGACCGCTTCAGACGCCACAGGGATACCAGGTCGTGTGGACGCGCAAGTTTTGCGGAAGGCACAAGAAGGCGAGCGGAAACGCCGCGTCCGCGAAGACCCAGCTCGTCGTGCAGCCGAGGCTGGAAGAGAGCGCGAATGTCAGCGCTAGGCGGCCATGTACGCAGCCGAGAGGAAGCATCGTGCTCGGGACGCTGCACGCCGGCGTGAGGCCAGAGCCCGCGAACGCGTGGCGGTTGAATACAGGATGAAGGGTGCTCGGAATACTAGCCGCAAACTCTCTGCGCGACAAGATCCCGCAACTCCCAAGATCGAAACGCGCAAAAGCAAAAGCGACCAACGAGTTCGCTCCTAAGTCGTGTGGTGGAGCACTTCTTGCATCCTTGGAAGTCCTATATAAATACAAGTTTTGGAGGGGTGCGGACGAGAGTTCCTCTCACCTTCAATAGACTTTTTAATGCGGGACATGCATAACGCGTTACAAAGCAGCACAACTTTTGACGAGGGCTGTACGAGCCGCCAACAGCGAGACAAGACCCTTTAGTCGCGAATACTCAACACTCCGTATTCGCGTTACAGATGGTAAACGTCCTGTCAGTTTTTATTATTATTATTATTAGTATTATTATTATTATTATTATTATTATTATTATTATTATTATTATTATTATTATTATTATTATTATTATTATTATTATTATTATTATTATTATTATTATTATTATTATTATTATTTTTAGTCATGGCGTGACCGCCGCGACCGGGATTCAATCCTCCGACCTCGTCCTCAGCAGCCGAACACCATGCATAACAACCACTTAGCCACCGCGGCGGGTGCTATACCCAATCAATAAATACTGAGCGCCCCCGTTCATCGAGTGGAAACCGCTATAATATACCGCGATAATGGAGCGAGATAAACTAAACGGCGGTCAAGGTGATTATCTTAAACTGCGCGAGGCCAATTTGCGTTTCAATCTGTGCGGGATGCACTGATAACCGGGACGACACGTCTCTCAAAGAGCGCGCACTGCGAAAATTTGGCCAATTGTTCAGAAAAAAAAAAGAAATATAAAGTACCACCCACGTTTGTTCTCTGGATGGCGAGTGGAGCCCGTGATGTGCATCTCGGCCTGGTGCTCAGTATCCCCCCCCCCTCCCCCCGTCTCGTGCCAGGGCTACTGCATGGCACACCTATACTCCTTCAACAACCCATGCTCTTAGAGCTGTTCCCTTTAGTTCAGCGTTTCAACCAGTTCATAGCGTGTGTGAGCATAGGACATACTTCTATAGAGATATACAGCAAACAGTCGAACCCCGTTGCAGTAAACATGTGTCGGAGTGAATTATAAGCTTTATTCAACGGGATTCAAGACGTAGGACGATAAGTTGATGGGCTCGCCAGAAACGGAATAAGCGCATAAAATGCCAAAAAACATTGCACAGAATATGCGAAGCTTTTAGTTTGTTGTTTTGTGTATGCTTTGAATTGCTTCAGGAAGTTTTTCAGGCATGCCCCCGCCGCGGTGGCTCAGTGGTTAGGGCGCTCGACTACTGATCCGGAGTTCCCGGGTTCGAACCCGACCGCGGCGGCTGTGTTTTTACGGAGGAAAAACGCTAAGGCGCCCGTGTGCTGTGCGATGTCAGCGCACGTTAAAGATCCCCAGGTGGTCGAAATTATTCCGGAGCCCTCCACTACGGCACCTCTTCTTCCTTTCTTCTTTCGCTTCCTCCTTCATCCCTTCCCTTACGGCGCGGTTCAGGTGCCGAACGATATATGAGACAGATACTGCGCCATTTCCTTTGCCCAAAAAACCAATTATTATTATTATTATTATTATTATTATTATTTCAGGCATGCCATCATACCATATGCGCGTATATTGCCATTCACCGGCATCGACAGCTTCTAGTGCTCCCTTAACTTTGCTCAAAGCCCAATTACGGGTATGTTCGTATCTGGTATCGGTACCTGGGTTCCGGTGCACTCTTTCTCTTGCTTACATTTATATATTTCCTTTCCCCACTTCTTTTCTTCTTCTGATGGTAAACTTCGTCCCATGTTTTCCGCTCGATCAACAGCCAAGAGGTATAGTGATGTCTTCGTCCCGTTTGCCGAAATTTGTAGAATTTCATGTCCACGTATCGAGAACAGAATACCAGTGAAGCGCTATACAGCACAGGGCACAATCGGAGGGGATTACCACCGCACTTTGTGAAGCGCTGCAATCCACGTTAGCGCCACTGAAAGCATGGGAACCAGAAACAATTGTTACTATGACAGATGAACTGACGATTCCCCACAAATACAGCGCCACACGCAGTATTCTGTCTATGGCCAAGGCATAGAGGTTGGGTTTGGACCCGCCATGATCGAGCTTCCAAGTTTTGGATTTTTCGGGGTTCTGGAACGTGATAGAACCGGTGAGGGCTGTTGACATTGTCAGTAACAGATTTGTAGGATCATGTGCAACATTCTCGGACAAAAAAAAAATTGAAAATTGGAAAGTTGTAAGATACTGCTATAGATATATTGCAGGTAATGGTCCATTCTTCTGATGTGTGGCAAAATGTTTTAAAGCATGCTCCCATCTATCGCATCGAACAGCTAAGACTGCCATAGAAAACCAATGGAGATCGCTTTTGACGGTAGCAAAAACATTAATAGAAAAAGAAATACAAGACTGTCGTCGGGTCACCTGTGGATATATTGATTGTTATAGTAAATTCTTACATTATATGAAATAAATTTTGCGCTCATAAACGGTCTCCCGCTCAAAAATGCCTTTGTCCAGAATTGTTGGGTACGTTTACAGCTCGCCATACCTGGGCTTCCTTTTGCTGGATAAAGCACAAAAGTAAAGGTGAACTTCTATACACCTGGAGTTACTAAAGCGAAGCTGTACAGTACAAGCTAGTCTGCATCCTAAAAACGATATTTTCTTCGCATAGCTTTTTGCCTATATAGTTCTCACGACGAGCGAAAGTGAAATATAATTA
>JARKHS020000121.1:0-70149 GCA_030143305.2 Amblyomma americanum | reverse complement strand
CCCGTCTCTCTACCTGTGCGTGCGTGCTTATGCGTGCGTGGGTGTGATTTGAGAAAAGGAAACGGCGCATTAACCGTCTCACATATATCGGTGGACACCCGAGCCGCGCCGTATAGAAAAGATAAATGTAGTTGGGCTGAAGACCATTCAAGGTCATTTTCCGGCCTACGCGACGGCTGCTTTACCTAGCGTAGTGAAGCTTTTCGGTTGAAAAATTGGAAGGGACACTTAAGCTCCGCCTTAAGCGTATGAGGCGATATCTTGAATGGCTTAATGCGCATACATGCGGAATTGGCCATTCTCTAGTTCACACTCATAGTTCTCATACCACTCCTGGCGCAGTGCTGTATCGGTTAAGCGATGCCGCCACTGCCGTGCGACGGCGGGTGCTGTCACCGGTGGGGCTTGCGCAATCCAGGTAACCTCTCGTGGCCAATCATTAATGTAACTGCCACCTGCCACCGCGGGCAGTTTGCTCACAATTCTGGTGGACAGGTTGTGATGACGCCACAAGGTCACGTGACGTAGGTGGCCCACCTGCCCCGGCCACACCGGCAGCGAGGCTTTTAACGGTCGCCACTGTCGACGCCGGACAATTTTTTTTACCGATATGGGGGGTACCAACGCACTAACTTTAAAAAAAGCCAAGCATGGTGCCCGCTGCAACCACTCCGTTTCAAAGGGAACGCTCCTATATTCCATCCACCCACCTATCACGTCGACTGAGGAAGCTGGCAGATACGTGCGCATACTCTAAGTGGCAGAAAAGTACCAGAACACTAACCGGTAGGTATGGAAGCAGCAAACAAAGACGGAAAAAAACACAGAGGGCATAGAACTGTATACAATATAGTCCTTTCAGACGCCAGTATTTGTTTTCACCGGAAAGAAATAGTTTTCCAGGCTGGCGATAGCGGGCACTGGGACGTAAGCGATAATCAGTGACCCCGAGGTTGCAGTGATGAATTTTGCCAAGGGGAAGGTTGAGTTGAGTTTAGTTGAGTTGTTGAAAGCTACAGGTGGGGTTAGCCTTGCTTTATCTGCCGCCAATTGCTCCAAAGTAGCGTCCACTCAATATTAATAATGTCCTAAAGCCTGTCACATCTACCCCGCTATGCGCACTGTCTCTTACAATGGCACTCATTCTCTCACGCAGTCACCATCTATGCACACAATCAATCCACACAGTCCACATCGCAGTCCACTGCAGAAGTCAGCATCTATGCACATATTCAGTCACAGTAGAACATAGTCCATTGTAGTGCCACAATCCATACACACATTCACTCACAGTACAACGCAGTCCACTCCGCAAGACACCATCTACGAACATATTCAATCACAGTCAGCCACAGTCCGTTCCTGCTGTCACCATTTAGAAACAAGATCCGTGTCCTGCAGAAATGTTAAAGGAAGGCGTGCAGCCTCCCTTCTGCATATCTGGTTTCCACTCGGGTAGACAATGTCCTGAACTGTACTGTGACGGGATCCTGTCTTCTTGAAGGAAGCGAAAATCACATAATTTTCGGCATTGTACTCTGGCCAGTACATAACGAAAAGTTCGATATCCGCGCACACACCACCTAAGAACAGAGCGGAGACGATGCTATGCCCGTCTTATGCATCCAGGCAGGAGTGCGAGCAGAGGCCGTGCGATTTCGATGTAGTAGAGTCGCCTGGTATGTTCTCAATCCCTTGGGCACACATGGCTTGTGGGGCGCACTCCACCGGGTACATAAATGATCGAGCACCGTTTTCCTGTAGAGGCTTTTCCCATCTTGAGATACTTTTTTTGATGGAATCCTTGAGAGAGCTTTATGGGCGAGATTGTCTACCACCTCATTACCGTTGACTCCTATGTGAGAGGGCACCCATTGGAAATATACAGCAAAGCCTCTGCTGTGCAGATTCTGCACCCAGAGCAGAGAGCTTATAGACAAGGCATCATTAGGGAATCCGCGCTCTAACTTCTGAAGGGCAGATTTTGAATCAGGATTACAACAGGTTGAGCCGGACGAGACCCTAACTTCCGTAAAGCCGCCTCAATAGCAACACTTTCAGCCGTTGTGGAAGAGACGACAGCAGTAAAGCGGACGGACCACTTACAGTCCATAGAAGGAATGTAAAAAGCCGCTGCGCTAGCTTGTTTGACCTCGGCCGCAGAAAAAATCCATGAAAATTTGAAGATGGCGGGCATACTCTGTTTCCAAATGTTCAAGTACGAGCGAATGCGTTGCTGCCAAAAGTGAGCTCCGCTTTGCGCTCATATGGGGAATTGTGACCTTACAGTCGAGGCTCAGAAAAGACCAGGGGGGTTTCAACCGCTTCCTTTGCCTTCGGACATTAGGGCCTAAAGAACTAAGAGTATTGAGTGCCAAGTAAACCTTCGAATCATATCTCTTGCAGAGCCGCTGGAGAAGGAATCGCCCAGCTACCGACTCTCCTAGGCGGCCAAGATGCATTAGTAGTCTCTGAGAAGCGATAAGGCTAAGAGGTTTCGATAGAGACTCATGAACTACTGCCTTATTCGCAGCCGCCTGAGGAACTCCAATGGCTCTTCTTAGGCCCTTTCTGTGAACAGCTTCGAGACCTTCAAGTTGTGATGTCGAGGGGGAGATTAAAGGTAATTGATACATTATGCGACTGACCACCAGCGTAAGGGGAGGGCCTCCCTCCTGACGAATGGAATCCTGAGGACCGGATTGGACAACCGAAAAATTATCGTAGTCTGGACACCTGCACACGCATAACTGGTTGGAGATGAAGATGCTCACGAACTGCCTTGAGGTCTTGCTTTCCGAACCAGTGGGTATACCGGGGTTTCACAGACAGGGATCGTCTTGTGTGCTAGAGAGATCACACAACATTACATACTCAGTAGAGCGAAGTACCGGGTGCTGATAAATCATTGACAAAGAGTCAGGCTACCTCTCGGCGCCGTCTCCAAGCTCATACGTTCCCAAACCCGGTTATGTGTAGTGTTTATTCTCCGGGACAATACTCAAATGCGTGCAAGATATGTAACGACAAAGCGGAACTCAACCATATTCTTTGGAAATGTGCGCTTGCCCCCGTGGAGGGAAAGAAAAACAGTCGCTTGACCAATGGGAGGCTCTCCTACTCAGTTCCGATCCGGAGACCACGACAAAGGTCGTCCAACTGGCCGAAGACGCCGTCAGGGGCCAACAACTTCCGGCCAACGTTTAGGCGAGGGGCCCAAAGCCCCTCAAACTCTTGGAAATAAACGTTTTACAATCCAAATCCGCCTAAATATTATATTCAGCTGCTTAAGAAAGAAAATTTGTTAGGTTTCCAGCGCAAAATACTGGCGGTTAATTTTTGGAAGGGATGTGAAAAATCTCCATCATAAGGTCATAATTGATAGAAATAGCAACACAGAAATGCACCAATTTATGAAGCAAGCACCCGAACGATCATTGAAATAATTTCCATTTGGAAGGTGCATAATACGCTTGAAACTGCAAAGAAAGAAATTGATGTTACTACTAATGGCAAAGTATGTCTGCACAGAAATGGCGGACGACGTGCTACCCTGCTCATTTTTTTTGCGAAATATTTACTGCGTTCGCCATGTGGCATTAGAAACCAGTGATTTGCTACCTGAAGGATGCGAAATTTCCCGAAAGCAAGAAAATCACTGCTAGGCCAGTGCTGCACATACTGAGAAAAAGCTGCGAGTTCGCTTTTTACACAATTGTGTACTTCAGAATAAGCTTTGGTGTTTTTGTTCAGAGCGATCTTGCGATCTGTCACTCGCCGTTCTCTTACACAGTTGTGCGCGTAGCATGTCAAATGTTTGATGCAATGAAAACAAAGCAGACTACAGACCTGTATTGAAAATGGAAAAGGCAAATTAGGAAAATGATCATTCTATTTTAACTCATGAGGTAGCACCCAGCTCTTTGTAGCTATATCATGGTATCTTTGAACGCGCAGCTACAAAAAGAAATTAAAGCAATAAGATGACACATTAGCAGTGTCGGGTAAATCAATAGAAAGAATTGAACATTTTTTACAATAATGTGGCATTATCCATTCAGATTTCGATGCAGACACAATCACTCTCCCTGAGGCGTTGGGGTTTTGTGATGAAGGTAATGTGAATTAATTTGTGGTAGACGTTTGCAAAAACCGTCTGGAATATTGGGGGCTCAAAAGCAGGGCGGTGATAAGGTATAAGCTTATGACTGAAAATTGATCCGACGTAACGCTGAGTAGACTTTGTATTTAAACAAAAATGGCGAATTATAGATAGCACCACTGTTTGAAAGGAAAAGAAATATCGAGCATGCTGACAACTGGAGGCCCCAATATGCATCCAACCATCATCAATAGCCGGCTGAGAGATACGATACGATATTCGATTTTATAGAACACTTCTCTTGTGGCAGAAATCAGGCTAACGTCGTTAAAGTGGGTAAGTAAATATTTTTTCTTCACTTTTGATTTCCTCGCGTAAACCATCTAGACGAGAATGCAAAGCCTTCGACTTCAGACAGAAATAAAGGGCCCCGGAATCAAGGCAGCACGTTTAGCGCTTTATCTGTGGGCAACAACCACCCTCCCTTTTATCCACAAATAAAAAAGACTAGTGTCAGGGCCGATTACAGCAAACTTCGCTGGTCTGGCAAACAGGACGAATGTCTCATTGGCAGTCGAAGCAACACAATGAGTAGAAAACGCCAAGATTGACTGAATAAGTCTCCATTTATACCGCAGAACATTATCGTCATTATATGGCACATGTAGTTAACGATGGGGAGCAAAAAGAAATGCACGAACGTATTGCAAGACATCATGGATTGCAGGTCATGCGTGGCGGCAGGTGTCCTCAGGTATATGTAGTTTCGCTGCGATAAATACGTCGATTGCTTATCGCCTCAAGTCGCAGTCTCAAGTCAATGTGAAGAAAAAGGCATCATTTCATCAATGGCGTATCAATGAGTCAACGTGAGGTGGCTCCACTTATAAATCATTCTGTCGGTCTTGCCTGGATGTGAGACGACGGCGGCATTGAGGCATGCGGTAGCATGGCATATCCAGCTCCCGGCGCAGGTCCTGCAGTGGCCTCATCAAGTCCCGGACGTTCCCCTAGGCAAACAGCTTAGTAGCCGTGGCGTACTCATGCTGCGTGCTTTGGTACGAGAGTTCTTCCGCTTCTTTTTCGACGACACCGAAGCCGCTGCAGATGGTAGACGCCCAGCTGGCCCACCAGGACTACTGGAGGACAGCGGGTAGCGGCCAGGACGGGACCAGCAGGAGGTCCCCAACTTCTTCCTCGTCTCGCTTGACGATCCCGGGGCAGGATAGCCCATGCGCTCCACGGGCGTCGTCAGCGAGGTTTTTGGCAACAACCTGCATGATGTTTCGCAGAAGGTTAGTGAGGCCTGACACGTCATCGACGATATGAAGACTGCGTAGCACTCCAGGTGTCTGCACAGGGTAGTCTGCAGAGCTACGGAGGACTCGACCAGAGGCTTGGAAGAGCCCATGACGCAAGTCCGTGAGCAGTTCTGCCTCTGCGTGACAGCGATAGCCGGGTGGTAGTGCGACCAATGTGTCTGCAGCCAGGCTGGACAGTCCAGCGAGAGCATGGTGGGGAACCAGCAGCACATACTGGTCGCCTTCGTCAGGACGACCGGAGTCCTGAGAAACGAGTAGCACCGTGCGCTTGGCGCAGAAGGTGATGACATTGTGCCCAGCGTTGACTCCAGGCTTGTCCATATGGTCATGCCGACCGTCGTGCTCTGTATAGTGAGATATCTCGCATTGGGAATGCACGGCAATGGGAAGATTTTTCAGCGCGAAATTGCCAAGGTGTGCCAGGGCCGGGAATAGGCGCAGAACGCTCACCAGTGCGCTACCGAGAAGAGGAACGCTTCTTGCCTCGGTGCGGAGGGCGCACATCTCGCCGAAGTAAGCCAGCCTCTCGCTTGCCAGCAACCGCTCATACAGCACTAAGGAGCAGGTCTGGGTCGACGCTAATTGCAGCAGCTCAAGCCTGTAGGGGCAGTGGTGCGTCATCGCAGCAGGGTGCACAACAACAGGGTCCACGGGCCAGAACCTCTCCGGGTGTGGTAACAATTCTAGGCCCACGCGCAGTACCGGGATCCAGCCGGAAGGAGTCCACTGCTGCAAGTTGTCACCCGCAAAGGCCACCTGCGCCGCCAGTTTGGTTGAATAGCATGCTGAAATGCTGATCGTCTAGCGGGAGACGGGGAGACAGCAGGGAGCCGCTGAATTGTCCCGTACACGAGCAAGGACGCAGGCTTTGGAGATCGGGGGCGATTCGAAGCCGGAAAAGCACGTTCGCCTGGTGGCCAGCGCCGAACGAGGACACGTGTGGCGCGTGGTGCGCAAGCATGGAACGAGCTCCCTTCGTCCTTCTCTTTGTTGGGATTCCCTGAAAGGTCGGCCAGATGCCAATTATGCGCTCTTCGGAGGCGATCGTTCCTCATAGGCTGCCTTCTGATTTCCTTTCCTTCTGTTGCCAGTTGTACTTTTGGCTCCAAATGTTGTGCCAGCAAAGGCTTGGCCACCTTGTTCCGTCTTTTAGCAATTGGTCTACACGCGGCATTACCTATTTCGTGCTTGTCTCTTTTATTCTTCTCTTGCTCGTTACTTTTTTTGAGCCTATCATACGAAACCCCCACGTATACAAAAAGGTTGGTACCTTTTTCTCTGCCAAGAACAGCTGCTTGTACGTATAGTGTATCAGGTTATGCTGATTGCAGCGATAAGTTAATTCAGTAAATTAATTCTGCTAATGATTACTACGGAAATTGCGACAATTGACAGAATTTCATCACAGTAATACCATATATTCTATTTATTATATCGCCAATATAGCACCCAATTAAGGGAGTAATTAGACCATAGTATCCATCTGAGTCCAGCCATATGTCTACTAAGAAGAACTAGGCTTCTCAGAAATTTCGCAGTTTCTGGAAATGCTGCTAGAAAAACACGTGCTGATGCAGGGCAAATATTCGCTCTGCATCACCTCCTGCATGCACCTCCTTATGCACGAGCACGATAGAGTGGATGCTTGCAGCTGGGCTTTGAAAACGGCTGTAGCCGACGCAGCTCTTCCCCGATAATCACGCAGGTTGTCCCTGCTTGCAGCTGTGCTGACCGGGCTGCTTTGCCGAGAAGACTTGCAGCGGTCGTTGGTAATGGCGGGCTCGTGCATCCAAGGTCCTCTCTATCGTGGATGATTCACTGATGGATTCAGAGACGGCGTTTGGTGGGCTGCGAATCATACCGGTGAAGAATAACTCCTTAACATGTCGCATCAAAGAGGCTTCTTTGTCGTCGCTATGCCAGGGTCAGCGCAACGAAAGAGGTCCTTTACTTTATGGACCTGAACAACCACTGTCTCGTTTATGTGCTGTATGCGTGACAGCAAGAAGCTACGCTGTTTCTTTCCGGACGGTGCTAGCCAAGAATGAAGCGGCAAACAGCCCTCAAAGGGGACCCTCCATCCCATGACGTCGCGGTTAATTGCTTAGAGTGCTACCTCAGGTGGCTGTCAGGTGCCTCCATGAAACGGGATTAATCGGGACATCATGACAATCGGTCGACGGCACTGGCTCAAGGGCGTCCTTCGAGGGTCGTTTGCCGCTCCCTTGAGTTGTATCTGACGCCTTGAGCAGCTCCCTTTTGAACGAATTTCACAACGCTCAGCAACCTTTGTGGTTCTCGTACCACATCGTTGCGGTGCTTTCCAAGGCAAAGACAACGCTCCTCATTTTCGTCGGGTAGCCGCAGTTGCTGAAAACGGCCGCACATTCAAACTGGTTGAGCAATTCTTCGGGATCCTCACCTGTTGAGCCGTTGGCGATAAGCGGCATTCAGGGCTGGTGTAAACTAACCAGAGGTATCATTGCAAGAAACACTATGGCTGATGCCGAGACTTCGCTCTTTTGGCTCCTCTTATCTGGCAGTGATCCAAATTCAGGTTTGACTCTATAGTCGGCAGATGGGTATCACGTCCTCAGGAGGCAAACCACGAGAGCTTGTGTCGCGGCTTGACGGAGGAGTGCGAACCACGAACTGCTGCCCTGCATCTATCTGCACCTACACCAATTATCGCGCGGCCTCGACTGGAAGCCCGGTGATAGACAGCACGCAATCAGGCAGGCGATGAACTCAAACAATTCGCTGGAAACTTGTACCCACAAAATGAAAACAAGTCGGAGGCGAAAGTGCGGTAGGCGGATGTGGGGTTAAGAATGGCGATCGCTCTCGGCCGCTCTCAACTTCGAGATGGGAGCGGACATTAGAGAGTGTGGGTTTCTCAGTGGGCACAGGCTACCAACCACCGCGGGTTCGGGCTTCGCGAGAGCAAAGGGCCCCGATCAGCCGTCGCCACACGCACCCTGAGGGGACATCGCTGCGGCGCACTCAACCTCCGTAGATAGGAGAACGACTCGCCGCAAGGAAAACAGGCCTCCAAGTTCGCAAAGGAGACGTTTACAACGTCGTCCTGCAGCGATACACACACTCAGCAGTCACCCCGTCCCGGGGGCGCGCGAGGAGCAAGGCTCCGCTGCGCGCAAGGAGCGACAAGAGCAATGTGCGTCGCTAGCACGCCGCTGCAGCACAATGTCCCCGCGGAAGTGCTGTGATCTCTATCTCTCGTGTCAGTCGTTGGGCCGCTTGCGAGAGGGAGTGGGCAGACAAAGCAAGGTACGCCTGTCGGAGGTCGCTGGACCCATTGGACAGGCTGGAGCCGCTGCAGGTCAGTGGACCCGTGCTGACCAGCTCGAGTATGCACTGGTCCGAACGGCAAAGGCCGGTGCGGACAAAAAAGTAGCGTACGCACCTTACGCTGTCTCGGAGGAGTCTCTTACTGGGCTCCGCTCGAACGGTCGCGAAGCCCGCGGCCGCCCAAGCGGGTCCCTAATTGCCGCCGAAAAGCACCAATGGCAAAGGCCACTGGGAAGCCGGGGTGGAGCTGTGGCCGAATGGCAATGATTAGTCACCCAGGCGCCTCTCTGTCGCCTGTGGCAATAGAAAGGAAATGAAGAGAACAACCAGGATTCCAGGGTTCCCAGATGATAAAGTGCCTAAAACACTGATAAACATCTCGAGCATCTTAGAAACTGCTGCGCTTGATCATGGTTGTTCCAGAGTGACCTGTCGATTCCGCTGTCGATTCCAGGCCTCCTTCTGGTTAGCCCACTTGTCGCCGTCCATACTGCCGCCTCAACTGTGCTTGCGGCGAACGCGAGATCTCCTTTTCAATCCTCCGACATGTTATCAGGCATGCGACACAGCTGGCGAAGCAAGCGGAGGCGAGCGCAACGACGAGGTAAACGGTGTGACGTCATACCAAACGGCGGCGAGGCGCGCGGTGCGACGTCATGCCAGACGGCACGGCGAGCGCGCGGCGTCCGCCCAGCTGCGGCGGTTGCTAGGCAACGGCTCAAGGTCTGTCTCTGTGCCTCCTCAGAGCACCGCCACAGCGAAATCGCAAGTTCGCGGCCAGTAAAACTTTCCCTTTAAAAAATTTGGCTGGGGGGGGGGGAGGCACTTAAGACAGCTTACGTGTGAGAAGGCGTAAGCCCGCCTGCTCACTTTGTGAACGCCGTCGCCACGCGCTGCGGCGTGACGTAACCCGACGGCACGCAACTGTCAATTCTATATCTGCGTAGCTTTCGTAGCCACCACAGTTTCTCCGCCGCACCCCTTCTGATCTGCGCGTCAACTTCGTGAAGGCAGTCGTCGCCGCCGTACGGCGACTCGCATTCCGCCTTAAGGGTATGACGCGATAGATAATGGTTTAATGCCCATATATGCAGAATTGTTCTTTCTCTACTTAATATTCATAGATCCCTGGAAGTCCTCATACCACTTCTAGTGCACAGCACTGCCCTAGGATGGCAGGTGCTCCCAGCGGTGGGACTTGTGCGATCCAGGTTGTCCGGAGAAACCTCGCGCGTCCAACCATTAATCTAACCTTCACACGCCAGATTGCATGAGGATGCCATCTTTCATGAGTACCATCGAGTATCAACGCACACGCACGCACGCACGCACACGCAGACGGGTTTTCGCTTAATGGGGCAGTAAGTAACGGCGAAACGAACGCATTTTTACTGTCCAAGTCAGCACAGAGCTCCAGCACGTCCGTAGCCAGCAACCATGACCTGCAACCTTCGTGGTGGGGGACCCGCAGTGGAAGTGAGACGGTGGCGTCAACGTTCCGGACGCAGCAGTACCCAGCAACCCACAAAGTGAACTGGACAGAGCAGTTTTCCCCTCCTCCCGTTCTACGCAGCACAACAAGAGCCATTAAGACAAACATCGCCCTCTACCCCGCTCAAACCCCTCACTTTCACTCCCGGCCCTCCACCGTCTCGAACCTCTTGCAACAGCAAAACGAGCTGTCCTGAATTGTGGATTTCGGAGCAGCGTCATTGCCATTCCAGGTAACAACAATGTGAGCGCCATCGCCCTTTTCAGCCAACGCTGCGCTCTGACTAGACGCTTCAGCGTTGCTGTCAAGTGACTCTCCGTGACGTTCTTTCCCAGAAGCCTGCCTTTCGGTGCGGTGGCACACAAGCTCACCGCAGTCTTTCTGGCGCGGAACCTCTGCCTCTGCTCTCCTGAGCAACAATTGTGTCCCTAGGTGACCAAGCGCGGTTCCTGGGCTGGTCACTGACACATTGATGGAGCGCTGCCCACCGCCATCACTTCGACCTTTGGAGTCCGCCTCAATACGTATTCCGAAGAAGCGCAAGATGGCTCTTTTCGCTATTTCGTAGTTGTCGGCGTCCTCCTCGGACAGCCGCGCTAAAACGGCGCCGACATCACAAGGAAGGATAGCCACCAGCATCGTTGCCCATTCGCCCTGGTCTAGCTTGTCTTCCCTACAGATCCGCTCGAAAGTTCCGAGGAAAGTTCTGAAGCTCTCACCTCTCTGGAAAGTCTGCAAACGATCTCGAGCTCTACGCCGCTGAACTAGACGCATGAGCTCCAGCAGCTCTCGTTCGCGTTGCTGCTCTAGTCCTGCCAGTCTCTCCAGAGCCCGCCTCTCTGCTTTTCTTGCTCCTCGCGAAGTTTTCGCCTTTCGTGTTGCATACGAAGATATTGCTGCTCTTGCTCTGCGCGGAGCCTTCGCCTTTCCTGTTAGTCAGGGAGATCTCGCTTCTCTTTTCTCTCGCTCAGCCTTCGTTTTTCTATCTCCTCAAGCAAGTGACGCTTATCTTTCTCCTCAAGGAGCCTTCGATTTTCCTGCTCTGCTTTTCGCTCCAAAATCGTCACCTATGCCTCGTCTGCCTCCTCGACTGTCACCCCCTCCGCCCATATGACATCCATGATCGCTTCTCGTGTTTTAGTGGGGTCTACCAAAATGCCCAGTTCTTCCAGAATTTCAAGGATGTCCTTTACCTTGAACTTCTTCATCGCGGATCACACTCGTGCCGCTAATCCCCGCTAAAACACACGCTTCACCTTGAAGCAAACATTACACAAAACTGCCGAAATATTATTCCCCAGATAACCAAAATCCCACTACTAGCATCTACCTGTGCTAATGCGGTCTGGCGAAATGAATGGCAAATTCGGGCACTCACCCTGCCGAAATACAGCTGACGCCGTCAGTCCCGTAGCTGCCGGGGTCCGTTGGAGCCGGTGACCTGACTTGTCCATCTCTCGGTCTTCTGAAGCTTAGCTGATGCCGTCAATCACGTAGCTGCCGGGGTCCACTGGAGCTGGTGACTTGACGTGGGCATCCCATAGCTGCCACGCAGTTGTTGGCACGCCCAGGCTTCGATCTCACCTCTGCATGATCACTAGTTGCTGGGACTAAGGTAGCGTCCTCCCACCGCTGCCACCTGTTTTTGGGTTTTCGGTAGCGTGGTCGGGCCGGTGAAGGGACGAGGAGGATCGGAGACGTGGTTACGAAGGAAAAAGCAAGGAAAACTTTATACAGATTATTTACATTATGTACAAGTAAGGTCAACTGAGAATGCCTCTCGGTAAAAGGGAGTCTTAGGAGACGGGCGTCTCTCCGGCCAGCAAAGGGTCTCTTTTTAAAGTGGTCCCTGTGGTACCAAACCAGCAGCTCGTTTAATACTCTTCGTATTCCCCAGATCCTTGACTGAGGAATACAGTTCGAAGAATGATGTCCAATCAAACGTGCAGGTGATGACACTGATGGTACCGCCCACGGCAGGGGCGGTGCTGATGCTCTCTCAGCTCGTCGATGGTAAGGGCACACGGCACGGTCATGTTGTTTTCAACACAGCTTCCTCGTGGGCGCGCACGTGGGTCCGGAATGCGCCCACGTGACACAGGAATCCGCCCACTTGCCACAGGAATGTGGGCTCACGTTGCACAGGAATGTCAAGCCGTTTCCCAGCAGGGGGTGAAAGACCTTGCACTTCCTCGCCTGTTGTCAGAAATGCGGAACCTCTGTCGAAGGCGCAGCTCTCTGTCAATCGTCAACCGCAGCGTGACTGATGAGGACAAAGCTCCGTACGTGGACCCGATGGCATGCTCGACCACGTCGTGGGGACGCCAATGGCGTCGCTGCTTCCGCCATGCCCTCCGCGAACGCCAGTCCTTGCAGACAGGTTTCTTCAGAAGTCTCAGCAGCCTTCACGATGGTTTCCTGAAATCCTGGTCGGGGAGTCCGCGTCTTTATTTATATGGGCTGGAAGTCACGCCAGGCATAACAGCGTGGACCAACTTAGACGAAACCACAGGCAGTGAACACTATATCTCAGCCACGCAGGTGGCGGCCGCCGCTACCAGTTCGCCCGACCGCACGATCCGGCTCATAAATTGGGACACATTCCGTCGTAAACGGCACCATAAGGAAGGCGACAGCCAACCCGCGGCTACCACGTCAGCGGACGCTAACTTGAAGGTCGACAGTAGCCCGACTACACAGCCCCCATCTCATGGTGTCTTCGACTGGGCGCGGTTAGGTTAGGACCTGGCAGAGTGGGAGCCGCTCTTGCTCTGAGCGCATAGCGAGACTAGTCAAGCCGAATGGTCAGCGAGTTTTCAGAGCGGAAGCGCAGGAGGCAGAAGGAGGACGTATTTTCCGGAACGATGACGCGGCATCGCTGCTGATATGTCACTAGTAGCCGCAAGTAAGGTCCCTTGATTACCTTTAGCCGCACGTGGCCGCACACAGTTTAAATCGCAGTCACCGCTTAGCCTGCATCGATCGCTACCCCGGCTTTCCGTTCCACGGGACGCTCATTTTTCGAGCATCGCCTTGTGGATAGCACTGTCGTCCTCGTCTGAGCTGCTGCTGGAATCGCTGTTGTCATGCGACAGCAACACAGACCGCGTTCCTAGCGTATATGCTAGTTCATATTTACACCGACTCCCGCGCCACCCTTAAACAGCTTAAGGCTGTTCAACGGACATTCCAGATTTCACAATCAATTCATGTGCTCTGCGCAAAGTATCCATGTCCTGTGCGCTTACAGTAGATTCACGGCCATGCCCAGGATCCACATAACATTCAAGCGGACGCTATGACTCATCTTTGTACATCAGACGATCCGCCATCTTCCCCTGTTCCTCCAGATCCGGTCCTGTCCCATGTTTCCGATTCCGAAATTCTGCGCCAGCGAACACGCGCTCTAATTCCTCCGTGTTTGCACCCTCTCCCCCGTAGTCTTACTCGGCAGGAGGAGGTATCCGTGCGCCGGATTCGGGAAGGGGCGGCTCTGACACCTTCTGTCCGTCATCGGAGGCGCGCAAAGGATCTGCCAGCACCTGACAGGTGCCCTCACTGTAGCGCTCCACCGGACATTTGTGATGTGCGGCACTTGCTGTGGACGTGCTCAGCGACTTCTGCTATAAGAAAACGGCTCCCCAGGGATTTGACCCTGCAGTGGAACCGTGAAAGGGACTACGTGAAGTGGACTATGAACAACCGTTTAATTAGCAACCTCGTCGACTACCTCCGCGCAACGGGTCTTAATTCCTTCTTTTAACTTTCTATGCCGTGCATTCCTTCCCCTCTTCCTTTTTAACTTATGCCTCATGGCGCAATTCTAGAATAAAAAAAATGCTTATCCGGTGTTCGTTGAACATTTTTCCTCACACAGCGCGGCACCCGCAAAACACAACGCAGCAAGCATGACTGCGTCAAAAGCCTACACTTGCTTCTGCCAACGCGTAGGGGACGCCGAGGCCTCGCAGCGCTTTCGCGAAATGGCGGAAGTGGCTCTGTCACGTGGACTCATCTCGCAGCCGCTCCGACTTTTTTCTCGGAGCGCGTCGGAGCGCTCTGAGCTGGAGGCGAGCGCTCGGAAAGAAACAGCCGAATGTAGTCAGAGCGGCCGGTTTCGACCAGCCGAATGTGCGGTCGCCTCTCTGAGCGCTCTAGAGCGATCTAAAGCGACCAGTCGAAGACACCATCAGAAAGGTCGCATAGGCTACAAAAATACATCTGGCGTGCAACGATCACCGCCGCCGCAACGGCGAAACCACCAGATAGACAATCACCGGCTACACCTCTGAAAGGAGCGGCGCAGCGTTGCAAAACGCTGGACACGCCAGAAACACAACCGAAAGCTGAAAGAGTGCATCGCTCGCCTAACGGTGGAGGCGAAGACCTATGCAGTGGAGCTCGCGAAGGCCAACTGGCACACGTTGGGCGATCGCTTACACGGTACATTCGGCACAGGCCGCACATGGTCCCGCTTCCGTGCCCTCCTCGATCCCAAGCAAGCCAAGATGGGGAGGGGGAAAAGGTACGCACCCTCTTGAACGCAGAAAGCGCTGATGACGTCAGCCTCTATGCGCAACTTCATCAACGATACCTTAATTCGGGCCTTCGCCCACAGTGACTATACCCAAACTCGGAGGTGCCCACTCCACTCGACGCCCACATCACTGAAGCCGAGGTGCGCGCTACCCTTCTTCGAGATTACGGGAAACACGGCGCCCGGCGGCGACGGCATAGAATACAAGACACTCAAGAACCTAGACGATCGCACCGTCGCCCCGCTAACGGTCTATTACAACGACGCCCCTGTATGACCGGCTCACTCCCGCATCCCAAATACCGGGAAGCCACTCTCACTGCTCAACCTTCGCCCGATCTCACTCGCCTCGTGCATATATGCAAACTGTTCGAACACGTGGTACTCAACCGCCTCTATCCGGTCCTTGATGCGGCGCACTTCTTCCCGGACACATTGTGTGGCTTGACAAGGGCTCTACACTGAGGATGCCATGTTGCAGCTTAAGGAGGAAGTCAGGGGCGTCAAGCGCTGCACAGACCAAGGCGATCCTGGCCCCCGACTTAAAAGTTACGTTCGATTACTTATCCCACGACTTGATCCTTTACAATCTCGTCTTTTGTAGCGATAGCTACATTACGGTAACATTTTGAGCCTTCAGCGTGGCTGCGCCCTCCACGCTGTTACGTGGTGCGGAGCATCTGCCGGCGGCGCGGTGCCGTAGTTGATCACGTTGTTCGTCACCTGCCTGGTCACGTGACCAGTCACGTGGTGCGGAACAGCTGCTGCTGCTGCTGGCGGCGCGCCGGCGAATCCGAGCTGCCACAGCTGTGCGCATGCGCCGTGTCAATTGGGACGAAGATGAAGAAGGAACGCCCAGCGAAACGGAGCAGCGAAATACTGACTTCTCAATTCAATTGAGCAAGTTCCACCCGGCCACCTTGTGGAAATATGGGGGACACTGGGAAGGGACGACAAAGCGTTCACACTCATGTGCTATTTATTACACTTGCAATTAATACACAGAGCGGGCCATCTAGCTACAAAACATCAACGAGGCATTCCTCGGAAATAGAAGGCTACGCAAGAAGGGTTTCCGACTTACCGGCTGGGGCAGGGGCGCGACTTCGGAAGTATCGGTGGCGAACATTTGTATGCGCCCACAATGGAGGCCGGGATTCCCGTGCGCGCCGCATTCTTGGGGCAAAACCACCCCCGAGCATTTGCTGGGGAAGGCGACCAGAGCGCGCGTTTGCTGCGCTCGCTTTGCTGCCTGGAACCAGAAGTCCAGCGGCAAGACACAACGGTTCTCCGTGCGCCTGCCGTGGAATGTGACGACAGCGTGCGGCTGCAACCGCACGTGGCGCTGCCGGATCCCGAAGAGACCCTCTCCGGTTCCGCGGAATTTCGCGAAACCTTCGATGTGGCGCTCCCGTCGCTGTTTCCACTTCCCCCATGAGGAAGACTTTCCTAATCGCCCAGCCGGTGCTGTACTGACGCACGATGGTTAGGGACGAAACAGGTTCTCCTCAAGCTGTAGCTATCGCACAACTCCAGGTTTAACCAGAGCTAAACCACCGCCAATTTTTCCCGCTGCGGTCCACGAACGTACAACTACGTCAGCGTTTTCCTCGCAGACTAAACCGCCACCATTGGCCGAGGGGATTTATGTTCGAACACGAGCCGGCTTACGTACCCCCCGCCCTACCACACATTCGTTCGCATAAAAATGAAGCGCTTAAACGCTCTCCTCCGACTGGCATTCAAAACGGCGACGGGACTTCCATCACACGACTCAACACAATGCCTGCTCCAACTAGGCATCCACAATTCAATCGAAGAACGGACCGAAGAACAGCGCGCCGGCCAGCTTGTCCGGCTGCAAAGCACGCGCACAGTCAGAGCCCTCCTCGACCGCCTTAGGTACCCAGCATTTAATTCCTCTCCGCCGCCCGACCAAGTGCCCATGACGCCCACGATCCGTGCGAAGGGAGAGATGGCACCAACTCCACGCCACATGCATCCCACTCATCACAGAGGCCGAAGACAGGCCACAGTGCAAGCGCGGACCCGCTCCGTCGGAAACGATCCGTCCACGCTTTATACTGATGCCGCCAGCTACTCCGACAAGCCGGCTATGTGCATGGCGGTCACGAACGAGGACGGCCACGCACAAGCTGCCGCATCGATCGCCTTGAATCAGAGCCAGTTGGCGGAATAGAGAGCCATCAGCTACACTACAAGCCGCATCACTCCCACATGATGACGCGAGCAGCAATAAATGTCGTCACCGACTCACATGCCGTCTGCCAGGCGTATGTATCCGGACTGCTCACCCCCAAGCACAGCACTTACCGGCGAATCTCCCTGATACCAGCTCACTCCCCATGGTACGCATCGCCTGGGCTCCAGGCCTCGCGTCCCTTTCTAGCAACGAGCGCGTATACCTGCGCACGCCTGAGAACTTACAGGCCGGGCAGCAGGCCTCAACGACACTCACATACTCAATCACACTCACTCACTCCTCAGAGAGAGTCACATACTCGAATTCTACAGACTACAACCAGGTAGCAGTGAAGAACACTTCCACCGCCGCACTCATCCCTATCAAGGGCGAACACCCCGGCATGGCGCCAGCTCCAGTGGAACTCCTTCCGAACCTCCACCACAAGCACACCTTCTTCACGGCAAAATAACCCTCTCACTGTCCTTTATACGACAGTGCCCAACCCATTCTATGCAACTCCATGTGGAAGTGCCCTAACCCCCCCCCCCCCCCCTTAACACCATACTACTACCTCCTCATGGGAAGCTGCTTTATCCAGCTCTAGCCTGCGCGATCAGCAGCGGCTGATCGTGCGGGCCCGCAGGATAGCAGAAGCTATCGCGGAGTCCTGTACTGAGGACCCCGCCCACGAAGACCATTCTCCCAGTCGCCTTTTCTAAATGAACTTTTCTTCACCTCCTCCTCCATACTTGGCATAAAAACGCGGGCACGCTAAAATGAAATGGTTCACATCATCTACAAGAGAACACTTGACGCACATAAGTGAGTATGGTAAATTTTTGGGCATCCATGCCGGCGTAAAGGCAGACTTCGTGAGCACCCCATACAATAGAGTATAGCTCTGTCGCACAAGCCTCGTATAACGCAAGGGAGGTGCAAAGACGACCGATTACTGAAATGCAGCAGAGTGATGCACCATTATACTCGGGAACAACTTTGTTTTGGGACACTACAATACAGGCTAGGCAGGAAAGGGAAGGAGACGGGCCTTTGTCCCCGTGCGGCGGGGAGTGCGCTGCTCAGCAATAGCGACCCTGCACCGTCTCTCCAACCTCCCGCCTTTCACCCTTCCGCACCCATAGCCCGCACAACGAAAAACCCGCTCCCCACGGCACGGAGACAAAGACCCGTTCTCTCTCTTTCTGTTATCCCCGAGTAAAGCTGCGTTGCGAAGTTCTCGCCCTTTAAGACAGCCACTGAAGATGGGTATGACCGAGTTTCTAGGGCAAGAAAGACTGCCCCTGTGTTGCCCGCGGCTCCAACGTGAGACGGCATGCCACTAGAAGCAAACAAAATATTTTGAACTGTCATGAATCAGGTTAGAGACCAGATGGAAATTTTACCAAAGATGGTGCCTAGTTCCAGGCGCACAAGAGCGTACTTGGAGTCATACAGAATGACTACACTGTTCACTCTGTGGCTGGCAGAATAGACTGACGTTTAAGCGACTTCGCCACTGCCAATGATTCCTGCAGCAACTACGCCAAGTGGGCGAGTTGGTAATTCATTTTCACAGCGCAATAAGCGATATATCAGAGAAAGAAGGTGACAAAGAGAGCGCATATACATTTATCCTTCTTTGTCTTGTTCCTCCTTTTTTTTTCCCGCGCTGTTACCAAGTTAAAACATCAAATGACACATACCCACAACGCATGGGGTCTGTGCCTTATCTCGGAGCAAGTATTTTGGGTAATCAGGGAGTAAATGGTTTGGAAAAGAGGAGGAAGAGGCAAACGCGCGAATGAGAAAAAGTCTTGTGGGCATAGAATAACTCCACAATGTGGGTATGCGACATCTTTTGTAAGGCTAACAACAACAACAACAGAGGGGAATGCTTCTCAGCAGCAAGCGACTATATACTAAGGGCGCGTAGTTGGTGCATAAAAAAGGAAGACTAGATGGAGCAAAAGAAATTTCTTTCAGGGACGAACTTTGAATGTTACAACTGCTTTAGAAAAAAGAAAAGTTTTCCCCTTCAGACAAGCATGCGTTCGAATTCTTTTTGTAGAAAAAACAGCAGATCACCCAGAGGTGTCCGTTGCAAACCAACCACGACTGCGCCTTGAAGTGGGCGTCTGAAACTTTTCTCCGTGTCACCGGGTCGATTTAGAAGTCAGAAGTCAGCCCATCTAAGTGCAACCCAACAGAGTTTGCATGCATTTTGCCAACGCGTTGAAGACGCTTGCCGTCGGTGCGGAAAATGCCAAGAAAAAATTTTGCAAGGAATCCATCACTTGCACCAGCGCTAATATAGGCGACAAATCATTTCTCGCGAAACTTGAATCCACGTGAGCGTAAATTGCTGGGCTAGTTGGTTCATAATGTTGTCAGGGTGGAACCAGCGGAACACAGACGCAGGACAAGAAGAGGAGGTACACACACCACACCGCTGGACTTGCAACTGATTTATTTCGAAGAAAACCACCACATTTAAAGGATTCCCTGCGCAAGCGCACACTTTGGATGAAGGGAACAACTGTATTAAGATAAAAGAAAGTTATATTCTTTATCCGTGATAAAAACCGAGGGATCGCTGACACACTTTTCCTTGTTTTTCCTGATTAGAAACGCTTCAAGAATTTCACGCTCTCGTCTTGTTCTCCCCCGACCGATAATGCTCGTGCGGTGAAGCAAAGGAGAACATCCCTCGCATACCTTAACATGCAAGGCTAAATTGCTGCCAGTGCCTGAATTGAACGTTGTTCGGTGCTGCCTCAGACGTTCATTGATGCACCCTCCGGTTTGCCCGATGTAGGTTTTCCCACAGGACAATGGGATGCAATATACCACCCCTACTTCACACGAAGTGAACCTCGTCTGGTGCTTGGTTTTACAGGTCCCCTTTTTCTGCGGACGACCAGACATACGGGCGCACAAACCAGATAGTTTCCGGGGGGCAGAAAAAACCCGCAGTGACACCGAATTTTTGTGCCACTTTTTTTAGACCATGCGATGTCTTGTGGCAGTAAGGAAGCACTTCAATCTTCTTCCTGTTCTCTTGCGATGGACTAGCAGACTTAGCCGACAGTTTCTTCATCTTATTCCCCAGTGATTCAGCCACTGCAAGCAAAACCGACGAGGGAAACCCAGAATCTGACAACCGCGCGACCTGCTCGGCCAGACTTTGCTGCATGACATGTGGGCAACTTTTCTTGAGAGCGTTCGAAAAACACAAATTTGCGATGCTGCGCTTCACCAGCTTCGAATGCGCCGATTCATATGGCAAAAGCGACTTTTTAGTCCTGGGCGAATATTTCCAACACACGTGCCCATCGGGTAAAAAAAGTCAATTCTAAATCAAGGAACCTAATGGTCTTGTCAGATGGAATCTCTTTGGTAAATGCCAAGTTGTTAGAGCATGCGCTAAAAACATTTAAAAGCTGGTCTGCCACACTCTGCCAAGCTCACTCTTGTGGCAGACCAGCTTTTAAATGTTTTTAGCGCATGCTCTAACAACTTGGCTTTTACCAAAGAGATTCCATCTGACAAGACCATTAGGTTCCTTGATTTAGAATTGACTTTTTTACCCGATGGGCAGTGTTGGAAATATTCGCCCAGGACTAAAAAGTCGCTTTTGCCATATGAATCGGCGCATTCGAAGCTGGTGAAGCGCAGCATCGCAAATTTGTGTTTTTCGAACGCTCTCAAGAAAAGTTGCCCACATGTCATGCAGCAAAGTCTGGCCGAGCAGGTCGCGCGGTTGTCAGATTCTGGGTTTCCCTCGTCGGTTTTGCTTGCAGTGGCTGAATCACTGGGGAATAAGATGAAGAAACTGTCGGCTAAGTCTGCTAGTCCATCGCAAGAGAACAGGAAGAAGATTGAAGTGCTTCCTTACTGCCACAAGACATCGCATGGTCTAAAAAAAGTGGCACAAAAATTCGGTGTCACTGCGGGTTTTTTCTGCCCCCCGGAAACTATCTGGTTTGTGCGCCCGTATGTCTGGTGGTCCGCAGAAAAAGGGGACCTGTAAAACCAAGCACCAGACGAGGTTCACTTCGTGTGAAGTAGGGGTGGTATATTGCATCCCATTGTCCTGTGGGAAAACCTACATCGGGCAAACCGGAGGGTGCATCAATGAACGTCTGAGGCAGCACCGAACAACGTTCAATTCAGGCACTGGCAGCAATTTAGCCTTGCATGTTAAGGTATGCGAGGGATGTTCTCCTTTGCTTCACCGCACGAGCATTATCGGTCGGGGGAGAACAAGACGAGAGCGTGAAATTCTTGAAGCGTTTCTAATCAGGAAAAACAAGGAAAAGTGTGTCAGCGATCCCTCGGTTTTTATCACGGATAAAGAATATAACTTTCTTTTATCTTAATACAGTTGTTCCCTTCATCCAAAGTGTGCGCTTGCGCAGGGAATCCTTTAAATGTGGTGGTTTTCTTCGAAATAAATCAGCTGCAAGTCCAGCGGTGTGGTGTGTGTACCTCCTCTTCTTGTCCTGCGTCTGTGTTCCGCTGGTTCCACCTTGAATCCACGTGCTTACATCCTTTCTCTGCGGCCGCCTTTGCAGTGAGCGACGTCCAAAGCGGCAGAACGAATGCCTGTGGCGAACGCCAGCCGCCGCTTTTGGCAGCACTGACACTGTCATTAATATCGCCTCCAGTTTATCATCCTGGACTCTAATGCAAGCAGGGTGGCCGCCGGCTGATGGATGCGATACGATAATAGACACTGCTTTTGCATAACATCTCCGATGGCCCAGATGATGCTAATCTCGTTAAGCTGGGGCGGAGAAATTGGTACTACTCCTTTTGCTAGCTTTTTTGTTCGCCCTCTTGGGATTTTACAGAGCGGAATAGTTATATTCGCAAGAACAAATAGCCTCCGGCAGTACGTTCGTCGGTATAGTGCTTCATTTGACCGCAGTACAAGCATTCCCCCTTCTCCGCTGATAAAAATCAGTGGCCATTCGATAAGAGTTCGGTGTTGCTTGAACAAACACGATATTTTCACCGGCACGAACAGGAAATGCCGCGAAAAAACAGGACGCTGAGTGGGAGAGAACACACCGCGCGTGCATGTTTTTCCTTTCGAATTCCTTTTTTCTCGCGAAATTTCTTGCTAGAGCGACCATGTACCAGCCGGCCTAAATAGCCACATTTCGTCGGCAGTCTCAGCAACGCAATGAAGACAAAACACAGACTGGCTGGAGAATTCTGCATTTGTGCGGCAGCTCATTATCAGCCCCGTTCGGGCATATCATACACAGTCAATAATGGGGCACAAAAAAATGTACCATCAACAATGACACCATCCCCATCGTGCCGATCATGGGTGCAGTGGTAGGCACTTCTCGGTAGTGTCGCTGCGAGAAATACTTCGACGGATTTACGATTGACGCCTCAAGGCGCAGTCCTATATGTCGGGTCAAAAGCATCGTAAATAGCAACGGCGTATCGTTCATTCGTATCAGCGTGAGGCCGCCCCCCTCACTAGTCCTTCCGTTGGTCGTGCCGGACACGCAACGGCGACGCCAGCGAGGCATGCGGTAGCGTGGCATGTCCAGCTCTCGGCATAGGTCCCGCAGTGACCCCGCTGAAACCCGGGCGTCCCGCTAGGCAAAGGACTTCGGTAGCAGCGATGTGCTCATGCTGCGTGCTTTGGTGCGAGAGTTCTTCCGCTTCTTTTTCGATGACACCGAAGCCACCGCAGATGGTTGACGCCCAGCTGGCCCACCAGGACTACTGGAGGACTGCGGGCAGAGGCCAGGACGGGACCAGCAGGAGGTGCCCAAGTTCTTCCTCGTCTCGCTTGACGATCCCGGAGGCAGGATAGCCCATGCACGCGCTCCAAGGGCGTCGTCAGCGAGGCTTTTCGCAATAACCTGCATGATGTTTCGCAGATGGTTAGCGAGGTCTGCCACGTCATCGACGATATGAAGACCGGGCAGCACTCCAGGTGTCTGCACAGGGTAGTCTGCAGAGCAACGGAGGACTCGACCAGAGGCCTGGACGAGCCCATGACGCACGTCCGCGAGCAGTTCTGCCTCTTCGTGACAGCGATAGCCGGGTGGTAGTGTGGCTAAAGTGTCTGCAGCCAGGCTGGACAGTCCAGCGACAGCGTGGTGGGGAACCAGCAACACAAGATGGTCGCCTTGATCGAGACGACCGGAGCCGTGAGAAACCAGCAGCACCGTGCGCTGGGCGCGGAAGGCGATGACATTGTGCCCAGCGTTGACTCCAGGCTCGTCGATATCGTAATGCCGACCGTCGTGCTCTGTATCGTGAGACATCTCGCATTGGGAATGCACGGCAATGGGAAGCTTCATCAGCGCGAAATTGCCAGGGTGTTCCAGGGTAGGCACGAGGCGCAGAACGCTCACCAGTGCGCTGCCGAGAAGAGGAACGCTTCCTGCCTCGGTGCGGAGAGCGCACATCTCGGCGAAGTCAGCCAGCCGCTCGCTTCCCAGCAACCGCTCATACAGCACGAAGGAGCAGCTCTGAGTCGACGCTAATTGCAGCAGCTGAAGCCTGTAGGTGCAGTGATGCGTCATCGCAGTAGGGTGCACAACAACAGGGTCCACGGGCCAGGACCGCTCCGGGTGTGGTAACCATTCTAGGCCCACGCGCCGTACCAGGATCCAGACGGAAGGAGTCCACTGCTGCAAGTTGTCACCCGCGAAGGCCACCTGCGCCGCCAGTTTGGTTGAAGAGCGCGCTGAAATGCCGATGGTTTAGCGGGAGACGGGGAGACAGCAGGGAGTCGCTGAATTGTCCAGTCCAGCAGCAAGGACGCAGGCCTTGGAGATCGGGGGCGATTCGAAGCCGGAAAAGCACGTTCGCCTGGTGGCCAGCGCCGAACGAGGACACGTGAGGCGCGTGGTGCGCAAGCATGGAACGAGCTCCCTTCGTCCTTCTCTTCGTTGGGATTCCCGGAAAGGTCGTCCGGATGCCAACTCTGCGCTCTCGGGAGGCGATGGTTTCTCATAGGCTGCCTTCTCATTTCCTTTTGGTGCCAGTTGTACTTTTGGCTCCAAATGTTGTGCCAGCCAAGCCTTGGCCACCCCGCGAACATCTGCGTAGAAAAGGAACACCCCGAACCCGACTCAATCGTTTTTTGCCAAGCCGCTGCAGTGGCTGAGTGGTTATGGCGCTCGGCTGCTGGCCCGAAAGACGCGTGTTCGATCCCGGCCGCGGCGGTCGAATTTCGATGGAGGCGAAATTCTAGAGGCCCGTGTCCTGCTCGATGCCCGTGTCCTTTGCTCGCTCCTCGCTAAACTGCGCTGCGCATCAAGCGTCATACATCTGTTGGTGGCGTTGCCGTCGGTGCAGTGCGAGTATGAATAATAAAAGTGAAATAAATCACTTGCGCCAATGCCATTGAGGGGAGACTTGGTGACAAATCAGTACTGGCTGAGTTTTACAGCCGCGTTTGCAGAGACCGACTTCCAAAGCGGAAAAACCAATTCCGATGCGTGGTGGCCACCTGCCGCCGTTTGGGAATATTATGACGCTGCCATTAATAAGGCCTTAAGTCTCTCTTGCTGTACTCGAACGCAGTAAGGGTTCTGGTGATTTCCACGACCTGTACAGAAGGCGCCTCAATTGATGCAATATGGCGGCGCTCCGAAGGACTACTGCTGAGGTCGGCGTATGTGAAATCTGGCTTGGTTAAACATTTCGCGGAAAACTCGTGCTTGTTTGACGCTGGTGGCAACCTAATGTGAGGCCCACTGTCTATTTTCTCGAGGGTGTAAATAAATACACGAAAAACAACGAAGAAATCGCTGTCTGGTGTTCGCCGGCGTGCAAGCGGTACACGGTTGGCAATCGGCGCACGCTTTGGGGAGAATTTAAAATGAATATTATCGCCGATGTAGGCTTTTGCGCAGGTGTTGAAGGACAAAGCCATACCAATTTATTGCCAGTTTGTTATGCTGCTTCGAGTAAACAAGCAAGGAAATTTTCCTGTCACTTTCGTTGGAATTTTGCGTTTCTTTACGCTGATAAATTTTATTGGCCATGTTGTATACTTCAAATACGAGTATAGATGTATGATATATAATACATAATATCTATAATCTAGAGTATAGATATTATAGCTTAGTATAGTATAGTATAGAAGCGATTCGAACGATATCATACGCCCCCCCCCCCCCCAATACATGGATAACAAAGCATCATATCACCACGCATGCATGCCGCAATAAGGCCTGCAATCACACAGACAGTCGAGCGCCGAATGCTTTGTGCTTGAAATGTTCGCGTAGTGATGTGCGCTCAAAGACATTTCACAACAGTGCCTCCTATTCACATGGTGAAAAACAGCGCAAGCTAGACGGGAAACACATGATAAGGAGGACACCACATGCGCTGACTCGCGCCGAAAGGTGTAATGAAAAGGCGAAGGAATACATGAAGGGAACTACCGAAAACTGCGTAACATTACGACGGCGTGGTGTAAAGGTGAAACGCTAAAAGACGTTGCGTACAAATATTCCTAGTCAGGAGGAGAGGGTAGCCACTTATCTAAGTAACGCAATTCTTTATCCGACAGTGCCACTGAAGGTGTTTTTGCCGATAAAAGAGGTAAATGAAAATGCAAATGCACGCCATACTTTCCGAGCGCCACTACCCTGTCCTGTCACCAGGACCGGATGAGTAAGGTAATAGAAGCCTTTTTTATTATAAGAAAAAAAAACAACAACAACTAACCTGTGCTTCAGTCACACTTGAGTGGACCTGTCCGGGGAAGAATGCCTTTACTTAGGTCCTCTGCCCCTAACTGGTAACTTTTGTACGCAATCTCTTTCATGCCACGTGTGTCCCCATATCTCACGCTGCCGTGATGTGGGCAGTTTTCGGCGGTTCTCCGTTTATATTCCTGCGCCTTTTCGTTGAACCTTTAGTTACGAGTCAGCGCGTGTGGTGTCTTCTTCCTCTGGTGTGTCCAGTCTAGTTTGCGCCGTTTTAAGGCGTAAGCCTTGCTTGCGTCATTGAGCGAAAACCCGTCTCTCTCTCTCTCTCTCTCTCTCTCTCCCTGTGCGTGCGTGAGTATGCGTGCGTGTGTATGATTTGAGGAAAGGAAATGGCGCAGTAACTGTCTCACATATATCGGTGGACACCCGAGCCGCGTCATGAGAAGATAAACCTGGTTGGGCTGAAGGTCGTTCAAGGTCATTCTCCGGCGTACGCGACGACTGGTTTACCGAGGGTAGCGAAGCTTTTCGGTTCAAAAATTGATGAGACATTTAAGCTCCGCCTTAAGGGTATGACGCGATAGCATTAATGGGTTAATGCCCATACATGCGGAATTGGCCGTTCCCTAGTTTACACTCAGTCATCATACCACTCCTGGCGCAGTGCTGTATCGGTTAAGCGATGTCGCCACTGCCGTGCGATCGCGGGTGCTGTCACCGGTGGGGCTTGCGCAATCCAGGTAACCTCTCGTGGCCAATCATTAATTTATCTGTCAGCTGCCTCCGTGGGCAGTTTGCTCACAATCCGGTGGGCAGGTTGTGATGACGCCACAAGGTCACGTGACCTAGGTGGCCCACCTGCTCCGGCCACACCGGCAGCGAGGCTTTAAACGGTCCCCACTGCCGACGCCGGACAATTTTTTACCGATATGGGGGCACTAACGCACTCACTTTAAAAAAAGCCAAGCATGGTGCCAGCTGCAACCACCCCGTTTCAAAGGGGACGCTCCTATATTCCATCCACCCACCCATCACGTCGCCTGAGGAAGCTGGTCGATACGCGCGTAGACTCAAAATGGCAGAAAAGGACCAGGAAACTAACCGGTAGGTATGGAAGCCCCAAACAAAGACGGAAAAAACACAGAGGGCATAGAACTGATGGACTATAATCCTTTCAGACGCCAGTTTTTGTTTTCACCGGAAAGAAATAGTTTTCCGCGCTCGCGATAGCGGGCACGGGGACGTAAGCGATAATCAGTGACCCCGAGGTTGCAGTGATGAACTTTGCCAAGGGGAGGGTTGAGTTGAGTTCAGTTGAGGTGTTGAATGCCACAGGTGGGGTTAGCCCTGCTTTATCTGCCGGCAATTGCTCCACCGTAGCGTCCCTTCTATATTAATAATGTCCTAAAGCCTGTCGCATCTACCCCGCTATGCGCACTGTCTCTTACAATGGCACACATTCTCTCACGCAGTCACCATCTATGCACACAATCAACCCACACAGTCCACATCACAGTCCACTACAGAAGTCAGCATCTATGCGCATATTCAGTCACAGTAGAAAATAGTCCATTGTGGTGCCACAATCCATACACACATTCACTCACAGTATAATGTAGCCCACTCCGGAAGACACCATCTACGCACACATTCCATCACAGTAGGCCACAGTCTATTCCTGTTGCAACCATTTAGAAACAAGATCCGTGTCCAGCAGAAATGTTAAAAGAAGGCGTGCAGCCTCTCTTCTGCATGTCTGGTTTCCACTCGGGTAGACAATGTCCTGAACTGTACTGTGACGGGTTCCTGTCTTCTTGAAGGAAGCGAACATCACATACCTTTCCGCGTTGTACTCGGGCCAGTACATAATAAAAAGTTCGATATCCCCACACACACCACATAAAAAACAGGGTGGAGACGACGCTATGCCCGTCTTATGCATCCAGGCAGGAGTGCGAGCAGAGGCCGTGCGAATTCGATGTAGTAGAGTCGCCTGGGATGTTCTCAGTCTCTTGGTCACACATGGCTTGTGGGGCGCACTCCACAGGTTACATAAATGATCGAGCACCGTTTTCTCGTAGAGACTTTTCCCATCTTGAGATAGTTTTTTTGATGGAATCATTGAGAGAGCTTTATGGGCGAGATTGTCTCGCAGTTGAAAAATACACCAGGATGTTTTGGTGTGGTCTGGTGTTTTCTGGTGTGAACACCAGACAGTTTTAGTGTGTTCTACTGTTTACACCAGACTGGTTTGGTGTGTGCTGGTGTGCACTTCCTAGTGTGTTAATGTGTTTTCATGTGCACACCAGACTGGTTTGGTGTGTGCTGGTGTACACATCCTAGTGTGTTAGTGTCCTGCAGAAATGTTAAAAGAAGGCGTGCAGCCTCCCTTCTGCATGTCTGGTTTCCACTCGGGTAGACAATGTCCTGAACTGTACTGTGACGGGTTCCTGTCTTCTTGAAGGAAGCGAACATCACATACCTTTCCGCGTTGTACTCGGGCCAGTACATAATAATAAGTTCGATATCCCCGCACACACCACATAAAAAACAGGGTGGAGACGATGCTATGCCCGTCTTATGCATCCAGGCAGGAGTACGAGCAGAGGCCGTGCGAATTCGATGTAGTAGAGTCGCCTGGAATGTTCTCAGTCCCTTGGTCACACATGGCTTGTGGGGCGCACTCCACAGGGTACATAAATGATCGAGCACCGTTTTCCCGTAGAGACTTTTCCCATCTTGAGATAGTTTTTTTGATGGAATCATTGAGAGAGCTTTATGGGCGAGATTGTCTCGCAGTTGAAAAATACACCAGGATGTTTTGGCGTGGTCTGGTGTTTTCTGGTGTGAACACCAGACAGTTTTAGTGTGTTCTACTCTTTACACCAGACTGGTTTGGTGTGTGCTGGTGTGCGCATCCTATTGTGTTAATGTGTTTTCATGTGCACACCAGACTGGTTTGGTGTGTGCTGGTGTACACAACCTAGTGTGTTAGTGTGTTGTGATTTGCACACCAGGTTGGTTTGGTTTTCACATCAGAGCGTTGGTGTTGGTAGCGTGCACATCAGAGAGATGGAGTTTCTTGAGTATGTAACACTGCCCACAGAAGCGAATTAATTCGCTGTTTGGATCGTGAGCAGCTCAGCATAATTGTACAATAGATATGTAAGCAATTACTTCACACCATTAAATAATAATTTAATTATATAGAAATAATTATATGTCGAATATCACGGTGAATTACACGGCGTCAGGAAATATCTGAAGATTGAATATGACGCGCCAATGCAACATCGAGTGCCTTTGAGGGGCTGATTATGGTCATTCTAAAACACGGAGGCGCGAAGCGCCTTAGTCTAACTGCAATTGTGTAGCAGTTCGCAGTAATTATTTGCATGACACGCGCAGTGCTAATAGCCCCGCGCCAGCGCCTAGCGTGCTTCCCAACGCCGTTCAAATCCAGCGCGCTGCTGCTAGGTCACGTGGCAGGAAACAACAAACACTCCTCTTTATCCTCTCTCTCTCTCTGCATTCCAGTGCTATATCCGGTTAAACCTAGCCCTTAGGCCGAGCTGTGCCATCGTCCGTGCTGCTGCTCGTGTGCTTCTTTGTGTTTGAGTTCAAAATCGTTGCTTCAAACTTGCGTTTGGGTTTCCTGCTTATCGTAGCTTGCACCGCGTGTCAGCAATGCAGCCGTTCGCGTACTTTGTGAATAAGTGACCACGCCGAGAAGCATGGAGCCGTTTCATCTTGACAACACGTTCGACTTCAACCGTGGCAGCCGAAAAACAAGAAAAGAAAGGGGTTACTGCAAGGCGTCGAGTGTTCGTTTCCAGGTGAGACCCATAGTGTAGCGCAGGAATGCGTGCAATTTGCGACCGCGGAAATAAACGAGCGAGCACAAAGGCGAGAAGAAACGGAAGGGACGACGCTCTGGCAGTTCTGTCCTGTTCGTTTCTCTTCGGCATTGCGCGTGTTTCGCTGGTTGTTTCCGCGGCAGCAAAGTGCATTCCACATCGAATCATCAACATGCTGGTCTGTCAGTGTTCATAGTGCATGCGTTGCTACGCGAGCGCCGAGGTCTGTTATAGATGCGTTTGCTAAATGCCAGGCACGCGTAGAGTCCTAAATGTAAATGTGCGAATTGGATACCGCCCAGCAAGGCGCTGTCGCAGCGAACTGTGTGACTGTGTTTCGGGATTTCGTTAATGTGGTTGCCCGACTTCCTGTTTATTATTCGACGTGCGACGTGATCGTGCGCTGCCTGCACGCGTGTTTTTTGACGCCACTATCGGCCCGTTGCGGACTGCCGATAGCGTACGCCGCTCGGTCTGTTTCGCGTTGTGTTATTCGCTACGCGTATGTGCGTCTTTATGATGTGGCGTCTTAAGATTAGAACACACCTCTACGAGCCGATTACACCAGCTGTCAAGGTCAGGGTGCGAGGGGGGTGACGCGTCAAGGCATGCAAGCGACTGAGTGAATTGTTGACGCGTCACAGCGATACCCCAAAAGGAAGCTGGCTGCTCGATCACCAGTGTAACATTGGTAACGTTGCCTGCAGCTGTAAAGGTCTTTTAGTTGCAGGTGGTCGTGAATAAAAATCGTAGCTAGATTTTGACTAAGAAGTAGCCCTAGAAAAAGAGCGCCTCGTAGCCGTTTCAAAATAAGTGTTTTTGAATAACCTGTGTAGTACAGAGCTTATCATGATAAACTAATGTGAGCAAGTGGCGTTATGTATTTAAAGTTTGACTGTTATAAACATTTTATTGTGGTTGTGTGAAATGCCAGCAATACAAATAATTACCAGGAAGTGCCAGGCATTGTGGGTGCAAAAATACACAGCGGGAAATTATGCTATGCAGGTGAAGTGCCTGGTGTTCAGTAGTGAAGAAATCTGAAAAGAGCTTCATCGGAGAGGATGTCTCGACTGTCCAGATTTGGGGCAGCTCTTGTCTGTGCCCCTTTCAGCGTACATTGCAGAGCACAGGTATGTATTGAGTTTGCTAAGATCTGTTTTTTCACCTCTGTGTTGAGATCAGTGTGTTGCAATGTCTGCTTTGGACCAGAACGTTGACGGCATGTATTGGCGTTCCCTTATTCAAAATAAGATGTGTGCCTCTTCTCAATAGGTCACCATCAGATAGTGCCACTTTCATGCTCAGTATGAAGCAGTGCTTAAATTCAGGGGGGCCTCGGCAAGCCTCAGAACCCCTACCAAGACTAACGAAGAATCTGAGACTCCCCGTACTAGAATGTAGGGAGTGTATGAATCCGAAGCAAGTAATAATAATAATAATAATTGGTTTTTGGGGAAAGGAAATGGCATAGTATCTGTCTCATATATCGTTGGACACCTGAACTGTGCCTAAGGGAAGGGATAAAGGAGGGAGTGAAAGAAGAAAGGAAGGAAGAGGTGCCGTAGTGGAGGGCTCCGGAATAATTTCGACCACCTGGGGATCTTTAACCTGCACTGACATCGCACTGACATCGCACAGCACACGCGCGCCTTAGCGTTTTTCCTCCATAAAAATGCAGCCGCCGCGGTCGGTTTCGAACCCGGGAACTCCGGATCAGTAGTCGAGCGCCCTAACCACTGAGCCACCGCGGCGGGTCGAAGCAAGTAAATAATTTTCGTTTTTTGTTAATGGTAATTGGAACATTTCTTCTGTCATTTTTAAAATTTCGTGGCGATTTTTACAAGAATCATTAACACGTTTTATTAAAGCCGAGATGGAAAAAAATGCAATGTAGACAGCACAACACAAAGGGTGGAAGAAAAAGGGAAACCCACACCCTCATACCACGATTGAGTCCAGAGCTGGCCGCTCAGCTCAAAGGCTACACAGCAACAGCGAGCACACTGGCATAGCCTCACCTCAGCCACTTTCTCGCTCTCCTGCTCTAGTTCCCTCCCCACCTGTTCTCGAGCCACTAGAGGCCCCCTTCAATGCAGCCAGGCTTTAAAAAACAACAATATGAAGTAATGGGCTACAGGGCAGCATTTTAAGGTGGTATTACAGCATGAGGACAATGCTTTTATCCTTTTTTCTCTAGTACCCAGGTCACATGGCACTCCTCATAGACAATTATAGCAGGATAATCATGTCATTCTTCTGCAATAATGCCGGTGTCACATCGTGCTCTTCCGAGGCTGCTCCAGCAAAGGCGTCTTATTTCACTTGGACAAATGAATATCAATATCAGCAGTGTTATATAGTGCAGCTGTGAATGCACCTCAAAATGAAACATGAATTGCACTTTACAGCTTCCCTTGTAAGCTTTTTTTCTGCGGCCTCTCACTGTAGTTGCAATATTTTTACTGCCTCTAGATCTGAGTACAAAATAAGCACCGTCTACTGCAAACTACTTCAGGATCTGTTATAATATAGCATGTGCACAAAAAAGCTGAAAGTGCTAAATGAAAAAAAGGTGAATCTTCAACATAAAACATTACCTCAGTTATTATCTTGGTGAGTTTTGATGTTTTTTTGCGATTTCACTTGCCTGGTGTTGACACTGTGCAAATTCAGTGAATATACTTGTCTAATGCAGCATTAAAAAGATATGTGACCAAAATTAGGTGTTTATAGTCCTTGAAACTAATTTTTTAGGTGTTGCACATTTCACTGCTCTCAATTTGCAGAGGTAGCAGTGTTTAGTACTGCTTGCCTTCTTTCTGTTGTTCTCTTTTCATTGATTGGTTGTGCCCTGTTTTTCTGTGTTATTTTGTGTTGTGTCATCACGTAGTGCATCCCTTCTTTTCTGTTTGTGCATCCCTTTGCTTCAGTGCTTTTTTTTTGTGGCAGGCCTCATGACAGCTGGCAGCTTTCCTTTCATTTTTGCCTTCTGGTACTAGAAAAAATATAGTTTACTGAAAGGCAGAATTCTGAATTGTACAGCATCATTTAGGTGCCCTCTGCCGTTTTAGCAGATGCCGTGAATGGGGATGCCTACTGTTGCCAAGAATCTTACATTGACACGAATTTGTTTCACAAATGCAGGGCATGCTTTGCTCTCATGTAGAGTTTGTGCATTTGCAGTGTATATTTTGTATATGGTCTCTTAGTTGGTGACTGACACAGTGGCCTCATTGGCTGACTTGAATTATTATGAGATGTTAGAATTTGTTTTTCTCATTGCTGATGAGCGTTTGCGGGACCTTATTATGCCTTCTTCAACAGTCATGTCTTTTTTTGTTGCTTTAGGTAGGATACTGTGGCTCAAATGAGCGAGCATCTGGGGCCAGAATACCAGTATAACTTCGTGCCGTTTGTCAGCTTTCTTTATGATGTGCATAACTGTGCAAGTAGGGAATAATTTCAGGTCTCAGTGGCCCTTTATTTGCTTTAGTTTTGGAGCCTTTATGCCAGATGTCAGATTTTGGAGGATAGTTTGTCACAGCCTTCATCATTGAAGTGGGGTAGCACAAGGTACCAGCCATGACAATTGGTCATTGTAACTGAGCACCCCATCCTCACTTTATGAGCACACCAAAGCTGAGATCAGAAGGCAACTTTGATAAGCATTGACACCTCAAGTCATCTTTTTACAAGCATAATGTTACGGACCACTTGTAAATTTACTTAAGCTATTGGGTTCACATCATGTTTTTGCTTATTCAAACTCGCTGAACTGCACTTTCATTGTGCCTTCATGGAATTTGACGCCGGATTTCTGCTCCTGCAGCAAATCATGTAGGTAAGATGGGAGGTTGTGTTAAGTAACGCAGCATGGAAGTGGAAATCACAATGCACACTTATTACTATTTTTTGGTCCTTGACCAATTTCTGTCACTTAGAGGCACTGTACTAAAAAGAAACTAATGTGTGCCGGAGCCGCTGGAAACCTTTTGTGTGAAGAAAAGGCATACTGACTTTGGTCGTGACAATTTGATGATTGTGCAAAATTTCAAAATAACCATTTTACTACTTCTTCATGCACATGTACTCTCTAGTGTCACATAAGGTGTAATGGCAGAACTTCTCTCATTTTTCTTTGCACTTCAGTTTTGTTTCTATTTATATTTTGTATTTCGTAGCATGAACACCGTAGGCCATGCACTCCTGTATTGCTTTGTATTAGGAAACAGTGGCGAGTACAGCGTGTGTGGGCTCCTCATTGAAAACTGTTCTGAGGCACTAAGTTGTTTGCCTTGGACTATATCAATAGCTCATGCACTTCTAGCTCAAAAAATATTAAGTAATATTTCGTTCAATTTTGACTACAAGAAATTTGCTGAGCAGCATGTTGAGGACATATTAGCTTTACTGCAGGTCAACCGGCATTAGTGCCTTGCTTGACAAGGGTATGGGGAAGAACTGTAATTAGAAAATTGCTCTTAGCAGTCGCTGCTTGTTGATATAATCACTGGCAGTGCTCCTACTATTTTATTTTCAGTATTTGTTGCTCCACTTACTAATCTATGATTTTCAAGGATCAAGTCAATTGTTTTTCAATAATTCTGCAGTTAAAGTTGCAAATTCTTAAAGGGAATGCATGCAGTTGCCTTTTGTACACTGCTATCAGAACTCACCGCTATTGCATAGCACCATCAACACCAAGGTGTATGTTTTGCATTGGTAATAAACGAAATGATTTCTTACTTACTTGCTTCAACAGGTGTTAAAGCGTACTGCCATTGTGAAGTGTACAAATGCAATTAATATCATATTCCTGGCTGTGAATATGGCTAAGAATTTTTATATGTGTGTTCTTTTTCCTGTAGGTGTATCTGAATTCAAGGTAGAGAAGGCAGTTTACGGCACCAAGAAGGGAATCCCAAAGGATGCAGTATTTCACATGAGGGCTGCCACTACCATCTGGTCAATAGAAGCAGTTGCACAATGCAGTTCCAGTAGCAAGTGCTCAGGAGGTGACAATGGAAGGCAAGGCAAAGGTTCTCCACAAGGCTAAGCATAGAGGGCTGGGATAATTGGTTCTGGGCAGAATTATGAGACACCATTCCAGTGCACAAAAATTTGTCCGGTGACCATGGTGTCTATTCTCTTTGTTCGTGTGTTTTTCTGCGCTGGAGTGATGTTTCACAATTCTCTACGCAAGGCATTGACTGAAATGAAAAATCGATGCACTGGGAGGTAATTGCCAGCTTTAGCTGGCTTTATCTCAGAGGCATATACTCACTCCATCAGCGTATGTGAGAATTACGACTCAGGTTTGTTAGCGGTTTATAATATAAAAGCACCAAACAAAGGATAATGACAAACATATAAGACGTGACCAAATAATTGTAGATATTGTCTTCATGTAAAAGTTCATTTACAGGAGGTTAATTTATGGGTGCAATTAGCTGATGTGAGGATAAAAGCTTAAAGGCCTAGGCTCTATGTGCAATGTGGCAGTGCATGAGCAGTGAAATTTCCCATAATGAACAACTTTTAATGAATACTTTAGTATCATGCAATGGAGACAGAAGATTGGTGGTACTTGGGAGTCAATTGCCCTGAAGCTTGGATTTTAACTGCTGAGGCTTGAGTGATGCTGATTCAGTGTAGGCTTTCGTGGGTGCTGTCACATTTGCCATCATCTGTGAATCCTCTGTTGTCTCTGCTTAATGACGAAAGTTTCCATATTATAACTTGTAGCCATCACTGAAAATTTTGCACAAAATAAGCTTGAATTGAATGGTAGCCGACCTATTGTCTAGCTGACAGATGCCATGATGGAAGTGACGGTTGGCGTCCATCATGTAGCCTGTAATGACCCCTCTTTTCCCTTCTCTGCTCTCTTGTCGAGCTATTATGCATATAGTTTTGCAAATCATATTCTAACTTGGGCTACTTCAGCTTACATGTAAAAGGTTTTTGGCTACTTTTTACTCAAGCATAGGTGTGCTTGAGCTATCTTTTGCTAGTTTTGCTGCATGCTTTGTAAAAAACAGTTTGTGGCATTGATTATGAATATCTTAACCACCTTTTCACACTTAGGAGGGATGGCCCAGTGAGGCCTTGTAGAGATGGCTCGAAGCAGATGCAATACTTTGTTTCATACATGTTGGGAGGGATCATGCGAATTGTGTTATTTTTATTTTATTTATCATACTGTTAGTCCCTCTGGGACTGTTACAGGAGTGGATTTATAAGCAAGATACAAATTAACAGACAGTAACACAAGGGTCAGCAATAAGGTTTTAAGAAACAAGATAATAAAGTATCAGTAAGCGGTCACATTGAGTGTGGCATAGTTGATGGAAGATAGTTAGCAATTCTGGTCTTCAAAGCATGCGTTCAAACACATTAAAAGCAGTACAGGCAATTGGCCCAACATTGGAATCCATATTAGCAAAGGCCGGCCTTACATGTATTTGTATGGCAGTAAACATTGCTATTTTGGAAAAGGCGCCAGTCTGCCATACAATGTCAGCAAAGCTTAAAGAACCCCACTTGTTCTAAGTTATTTTGGTGCCCTCCACTAAAGTCGAAGAACAATTTTTACCAGCCGAAAAAGAAGAGGGACAAGAGGAGAACCTACACTGGTTCCTGTGTATAGGTTTTCCTCTTGTCTGTCTTTTTTCGGCTGGTAAAAATTATTCTTTGACATGACTTACCAACTGGCCCACCATTCAGCCTTGCTGCACTGCAGTGTCCTGCAGCCGTTATTACTATCTGCCTTGCTGTGAGAAGCGGCTCTTGCAAGTGATATGCCTTCTTAGAACCAATCAACTGGTTAAGCTTATCCTTAAGAGGGTTTCAAATTGGGCCAGTTGGTAGTTAACATTGTCAAACATAATTGCACTTTTAGACTGACGTTGGAGAACACAGGGACGGCACAAACACTGGTGCGCAAACTATCAACTGAGGTTTAGTGTGGTGTGCGCACATATATAAGCTTAACATGTCAAAACATGAAAAACACATTTGAACCAGCAAATTTGCTATCGTATCGTCAAGCATCAGAAAGTCTTTGTCCCAGCAGATCGGTTTATGTTTGGTATCTCTTGTCCAAGAATTGCTTTTCCTGTTTGGTAAGCAAAACTGAAGGGTCACTAACACACGTCCCTTCTTTTCCTGATTCCAAGCATTAGGCTTCCCACAGCTCCCTGGTTGTCTTATCTCTGTATTTCATCGGAACTGTAGTTTGTTGGAAGTGGGGTTTGCAGCTGTCGCATCTGGCGCAATGTGCCGCCATATTTCCAGGTGACTTAATCTGCCGGCAGTTGCGGTTATGCTCTCCGAGTCTTTCATTTAAACATCTGCCCGTCTGGCCCACATATGCTCGGCCGCAAGATAGCGGTATCTTGTAAACCACTCCTTCACAGCACTCGACGAACCTGTTTGTGTGCCTGACGCCACAAGACTTCTCTTCTCCAGGACTGGTTTCTTCATTTACCTTCGCACACATTCCTTTCAGTTTTCTTGGTGCGAAAAAAACTACTTGCACTTCATGCCTTTCGGCAAATTTTTTCCTACGTACATTCATGCACTTTCTCACAATTTGAAAAAAGTTGCTGGAAGGCATGAAGTGCAAGTAGTTTTTTAAGCTTGTTTTTTAAGCTTTTTAAGCATGTTAAGCTTATATATGAGCGCACGCCACAATAAACCTCAGTTGATAGTTTGCACACCAGTGTTTGTGTCATCCCTGTGTTCTCCCACGTCAGTCTAAAAGCGCAATTATGTTATTCACTTAACTCGGAATCAGCTAGGAGATTTTTTGTAACTGGAACCCTAGCGCGTGGATGCACCAAAAGAAATGCATCTCACTGGAAGACAGGGAGTGCTAGGCACCATAGTGGATAGGGCACAGTACCCAGAATCTACTGTGGGTTTAGTATGTTGTTACGTCTCGCCTACGACGCGCGGTATAGCCGGCGCGGATGCAACGGACGCCGCGGCTTCGTTCAAAGTGGCGGTCATTTTGGGCCCGTTCATCGCTGCCGCAACGCCTCCCGCCAAGCGCGTCCAGGCAGGTTTCAGTGCCACGTGTCGTCGTGCGTGCGTGTGTGTGTGTGTGCATGTTGGTGCCCACGCTTGTCAAAGCGCGGCAGCCGGGGAGAGGAGCTCCCCAACTGGGAGGCGAGAAGGTCTGACCGGCGCCGGCCCGGCGGACGCGCCCGTCACGTCTGGACATGTTCAAGCGTCGCCGTATCGGACGCCTCTTCCCAAGCCGTTCCTTCTTGCCCTCGACTCCGTGGGTATAAAGGGAGCTGCCCCGGACGCCAACGAGAGACTTCGATTTCTTCCTTCGAGTAACGTGGTCGCCCTGACCGGCTGCTCTTTTGCAATGCCAGAATAAACAAGTTGTTCTGTTGCCATTCGACTCATCCTTTGCCGGGACCTTCGGATGTTTCCAGCTTTGCCCCAGGCCGCCAGGCCAACGCTACCCTTGGGGCTTGCAACCCTTTTGCAACAACTGGTTGCCAGCGGTGAGATCCCGACAACGGAGGCCAGCAGCGAAGATATGCGGTCAACTGTATTCTGAGCAGCACAACGACCATCCGGGAGCAGTGCAACGAGCCCTGTGTGATGACTGGTTGCCTGCAGCGGAACGACTGCGCTGAATTCTTGGCTGCGAGGTTTTGTGAGTGCGGGACTTTCTTCTTCTGAGTTTTGCCAGGCTTTTGTTAGTGTCAGAAACAGAGCTGGTAATTGTGGTTGTCGTTGCTGCCGGGTTAGTTTGCGGCAAGACAATAGTAGGCAGTAGAGAAAGCAGCATTCGGAGCAGCCATGGATTTGAAGTCGTTGCGCAAACCGAAATTGCTGGAGCTTGCAAGAGAGTTGGGTCTGAATGTCTCAGACAAACTCAGAAAACCAGAACTGCTAAGGGCTATTCTTGAGTTGGAGGCTGAGGATGACGAGCTGTCGGAATGCCTTGAGACAATTGAGGAGAGGGAGCAAAAAGAGGAGCGCGAACGTAAAGAGCAGAAAGAGAGAAAGAAAAAGAGGAGCGCGAACGTAAAGAGCAAAAAGAGAAAGAAGAGCGCGACCGTCAACACGCTTTGGAAATGAAGCGTCTCGAGGTAGAGATGGAACGCGCTCGTAATGGAAGTCAGGCACACGGTGCAGGAGAACGGGTATCGTTCAAAATGACTGACCTGATGCGGCCGTTTAAGCTTGGAGAGGACATTGGTTTGTTCCTGGTTAACTTTGAGCGAACGTGCGAGAAGCAGGGGTTCTCTCGGGAAACGTGGCCACAGCGCTTGCTCACTTTGTTACCCGGCGAGGCGGCCGACGTAGTCGCTCACTTGAAGAGAGAGGAGGCAGAGGATTTCGACCAAGTGAAATCGAGTCTGCTAAACAAGTACAGGCTGTCAGCGGAGGCGTTCCGTCGGAAGTTTCGAGAAAATGAAAAAGGCAAAAGTGAGTCATATACAGAGTTTGCCTACAGGCTTATGTCTAGCATGCAGGAGTGGCTCAAAGAAGAGAAAGCGTTTGGTGACCACGGGAAAATTCTGCAGTGTTTCGGGCTGGAACAGTTTTATAGTCGGTTACCTGAGAACGTGCGGTACTGGGTCTTGGATAGGCCAGACGTTAGTACAGTGGCTAAAGCCGCCGAGCTAGCCGAGGAGTTTGTGACGCGTCGGGCTCGCGGAGCTAAGGACGGTCAAAAGGGTGAATTTGGCTCCAAGTCTGAGAGGCCGAAGTTCACACCCATGAGAGCAAGGGGGGACACACGTAGTGCGGATGCGAGTGAAAGCAGTCCGACCGAACGTAAGGAGACGGCGGCAGCCGAAGCCGAACGCAGAAAGCGGTTCGAGACGAGGCAAGCGCGCGTGTGTTATACGTGCCAGAAGCCGGGTCACTTTTCGGCGCAGTGTCCAGAAACAAAAACCAAAGTCGTGTTTTTGTCATTATGCAGCACTGACGAGAACATGAAGCTTCTCGAGCCTTACATGCGAGACTTCCTCGTGAACGGGAAAGAGTGCCGAGTGCTTCGTGATTCCGCAGCTACAATGGATGTAGTTCACCCCTCTTACGTAGAACCCGATATGTTCACGGGCGAGTGCGCATGGATCAAGCAAGCAGTGGAAGCTCACAGCGTGTGTCTGCCCGTAGCAAAAGTGCTTATTGAAGGACCTTTCGGAGCAATTGAGACGGAGGCCGCAGTGTCATCTATGCTGCCCCCCCAGTACCCGTACCTATTTTCGAACAGGTCCGATCACCTCCTGCGCGAGAAGGGGCTTTTGTTTGGTGAGGCTAGCGTTCAGGCCTTAACCAGATCAAGAGTTCGGGAGCTCGCTGCAAAGGCGGTAGTTGCGGGGCCGACGTTGTCGAACAATGAGAAAGGGTCGGAGGCGCAGCAAGCTGATATTCAGAGCACGTCCGAACTGAATAAAATTGAGCCTGTAGCGTTGAAGGCACCAGGTACTGGAGAGGAAATGCCCGACACGGGAAAGTTAGAAGAGCTATCTGCAGATTTGCTCATCGCGCCTACGTCCGATGGACTTAATAGGTTGCTAAAAGTCAGCCGGTCGGCTTTGATAGCCGAGCAAAAAAAAGGATGGCAGCCTAGAAAACATGCGCTGCAATGTCAAAGGAGGTATCGCCAAGAAAAATGCTCGTTTTGTGGAAAGAGGTGGGGTCCTGTACCGGAAGTATCTAGACCGCAGAGGAGTCGAGTTCGATCAGCTGATCGTGCCTCAGTGCTACCGTCAGGATCTGTTGCGCTTGTCGCATGGCGGTTCGTGGTCCGGACACCTAGGAGTTAAGAAAACTAAGGACCGTCTCTTGCAAGAGTACTATTGGCCAGGGTGTTTTCGTGACGTAGAACACTTTGTGAGGACATGTGACACCTGTCAGCGGGTTGGCAAACCAGGGGACAAATCGAGGGCGCCGTTGAAGTTGGTACCTATCATTACGGAGCCTTTTAGACGGCTCGTTATTGATACAGTGGGACCTCTGCCGGTAACAGCCACGGGGTACAGACACATTTTGACTGTGATCTGCCCAGCGACAAAGTTCCCTGAAGCAGTGCCTCTTAAAGAACTCAGCTCAGTTGAGATAGTCAATGCACTACTGTCCATATTTGCGCGAGTTGGTTTTCCTGCGGAAATCCAGTCAGATCAGGGCACAGTGTTTACTAGCGCTTTGACGACAGCCTTTCTCGAGAGGTGTGGGGTAAAGCTGTTACACAGCTCAGTGTACCACCCACAGTCGAATTCCGTTGAGAAGCTCCACTCCGTCATGAAGCGCGTGTTGAGAGCATTGTGTTTTGAGCAACAAAGTGATTGGGAGCTGTGTCTGCCTGGGGTGATGTTTGCATTAAGGACTGCGCCGCATGCGGCTACGGGGTTTTCGCCAGCTGAGCTGGTGTACGGTCGCTCGCTGCGGTCTCCGCTTCGCATGCTTCGAGACTCGTGGGAAGGCAGGGGCGACGACCCAGTCGTGGTCGAGTACGTGCTTAGTCTCCTCGAACGCTTAAGAAGGGCACAGGAGTTGTCAGGTGAAGCAATGGCAAAGGCCCAGCAGAGGGCCAAGGTTTATTATGATCGGACAGCCAGGGCCCGTCGTTTTGAGGTGGGCGATGAGGTAATGGTATTGCGCACATCGCTAAAAAACAAACTCAACGTGCAGTGGGAGGGCCCAGCACGGATTGTTCAAAAACTGTCGGATGTTAACTACGTGGTGAGTCTGCCAGGAAAGCGGAAAGCACAGCAAGTTTACCACTGTAATCTGCTCAAACCCTATAGACGACGGGAAGCAGTGGTGTGTATGATGGTAAACGTTCCCGAAGAGCTTCCGGTCGAGCTTCCGGGACTAGGCTCAGTGACGAACAGGGAAGACACTGATCAGGTCATTAGTGACTTACTCAGTAAAGCACCGCTGTCGCCTGAGCAGAAAACAGAACTACACCAACTCTTACAAGAGTTTCAAGGTCAGTTCTCTGAGAGGCCTGGTAGGACTTCTGTCCTTACTCGTGATATAGAACTTACCTCCCCAGAGCCTGTACGATCTAAGGCGTACCGGGTGTCACCCCGCCAGCGCGATATTATGGAGGCTGAGGTAAAGAAAATGCTACAGCTCGGTGTTATTGAGGCGGGTGAGAGTGATTATACCTCCCCTTTGATTTTAGTTGAGGTACCGGGCAAGGAACCTCGTCCTTGCGTCGACTACCGCAGGCTTAATTCCATCACTAAGGATCAAATTTATCCGATCCCTAACATCGAGGAGTGCCTTGAGAAAGTTAGTAGCGCTCAGTTTTTCCACCCTAGATCTTGTCAGGGGTTATTGGCAGGTTCCACTTACAGAAGAGGCTAGTAGGTATGCGGCGTTCATTTCACCAATGGGAACATTCCATCCTAAAGTTTTGAGTTTTGGTTTGAAGAACGCGCCATACTGCTTTTCAAGCCTCATGGACAAAGTGTTGCGGGGACAGGAAGAATTCGCTTTACCGTATTTAGACGACGTAGCGATATTCTCCGCATCCTGGTCTGAGCATATGGCACACTTGCGGGCAGTGCTAACCTGCCTGCGCGAAGCGGGCTTGACAGTCAAGGCTCCCAAGTGCCAATTAGCTCAGGCCGAGGTTGTCTACCTCGGTCACGTGATTGGACAGGGTCGTCGCCGCCCCTCTGAAATAAAGGTGGCCGCTGTGCGAGACTTCCCGCAACCGCGCACGAAGACCGATATTCGGTCGTTCTTAGGTGTTGCCGGCTACTATCAGAGGTACATCCCCAGGTACTCCGATATCGCGGCTCCCCTGACGGATGCTCTAAGAAAAACAGAGCCCCAAACAGTCGTCTGGAGCGAGACAAAGGAAAGAGCTTTTAGCGCCCTAAAGAGCGCCCTAACAAGCCAGCCTGTGCTACGATCGCCAGACTACACAAAAGGGTTCGTTGTTCAGTGCGATGCTAGTGAGCGAGGCATGGGCGTTGTACTGTGCCAAAGGGACAATGGAGAAGTGGAACACCCCGTCCTGTATGCTAGTCGTAAGCTGACCTGTCGTGAGCAGGCGTACAGCGCCACCGAGAAAGAGTGTGCGTGTCTCGTGTGGGCCAATCAGAAATTGTCATGCTACCTAGCCGGCTCGAGGTTTATCATTGAGACGGATCACTGCCCTCTCCAATGGCTGCAGACCATCTCTCCCAAAAATGGCCGCCTCCTGCGCTGGAGCCTCGCTTTGCAACAATATTCCTTTGAGGTGCGTTACAAAAAGGGGAGTCTCAACGGTAACGCCGATGGCTTAAGTCGAAGCCCCTAACGTAGGAATCCGTCTCAAAGTTGCTGGTTACTGATGTTTTCTTCCTGAGGCAGGATTTTTAACATATTGCTTTTGTATAGTGTTTCAAAGTGATTATGTGCTTTCTAGTGCAATTTTCCAATTTGTGGACGCGTTCTGAGTGCTGCTTGACTACTGTAAGGAACTAGGCAGTAGTATAAAAGGGGAAAGAGCCTGGCAGAGCTTAGTGAGGGTTGTCTCGTGCTTGCTGACTGAGCGGTTGCGTTTCGGCGTAGTTCTAACGCTTGCTGGGAACGAGCACAAAAATGGCAACTCTCCCGAAGTGACTTTGCAGTGTCCTATGTGATACTGAACCCGAGAACGAGGCCTTCTCTGTGCGCTGCGCTCAAGCAACGTCGAGGGACGACCGGTTTCGATTACGAGCATCATCGAGCGACATCCCTCTGGACAGCGGATGCAGTCCCCTGACCATCGGAATCTCCTTCTCCCGGCGGGGCGGTCTGTTACGTCTCGCCTACGACGCGCGGTATAGCCGGCGCGGATGCAACGGACGCCGCGGCTTCGTTCAAAGTGGCGGTCATTTTGGGCCCGTTCATCGCTGCCGCAACGCCTCCCGCCAAGCGCGTCCAGCAGGTTTCAGTGCCACGTGTCGTCGTGCGTGCGTGTGTGTGTGTGTGCATGTTGGTGCCCACGCTTGTCAAAGCGCGGCAGCCGGGGAGAGGAGCTCCCCAACTGGGAGGCGAGGAGGTCTGACCGGTGCCGGCCCGGCGGACGCGCCCGTCACGTCTGGACATGTTCAAGCGTCGCCGTATCGGACGCCTCTTCCCAAGCCGTTCCTTCTTGCCCTCGACTCCGTGGGTATAAAGGGAGCTGCCCCGGACGCCAACGAGAGACTTCGATTTCTTCCTTCGAGTAACGTGGTCGCCCTGACCGGCTGCTCTTTTGCAATGCCAGAATAAACAAGTTGTTCTGTTGCCAGTCGACTCATCCTTTGCCGGGACCTTCGGATGTTTCCAGCTTTGCCCCAGGCCGCCAGGCCAACGCTACCCTTGGGGCTTGCAACCCTTTTGCAACAATGTGTGCCAATGTCTGCAGCTACCATGCAGTGAACTGCACCAGATGCTTAGGATGTGTATAGCAAGATAATACCTAAACAAAACTGATGTGTGCTCAGGCAGCTTTGGTTTCAAGACATTCAGCAAGAAAATAATCTGGCAGCTTTTTTTGCACATCTTTTGCTGTTTTACAAGTGCCAGGGTTCAAAGCATCTTGTTTAATTTTCATTGAAATTGAGTGGGAAAAGAGTTTCCTTTCGAATCGTTAACATTCCAGCCTTGTCGTTTTGTATGTGGCATTGAGCTTAAAATAAATTTCAAGTCTGCTTTTTATGCTTTTCTGCCAAAATAGGAAGAAATGAAGAGGAATGGTCTTCTAAATAGATTCGGCCAGCCATTGCTTTACTGTTCTGCACCCTGTGGGCATAAAATGTCTCAATACATGGATTTTGTCACCCTGAATTGCACTCGCATCAAATCTTTTGTTTTTACTGGAACTGCAGCTTATCTCATTTTTGTGCCCATCTTTATGGGCATCTTCTAATCATTTCTCTAATGACTTAATCCCTCTTAATTTTTTGCTTTCTGCAGCAGTAGAATTTCCATCGTAATTTATTTCTCTAGGTTACGAAGCATTAGAATCTCTGAGTCTGGTAATGAATGAAATTAACCGAGATGCTAGAGTGCTGTTCATTGTATAAGAAAGGCTGATTTTGTATTAGAAGGACTGGCATGCTCATTATCAGATACAATGCTAAATATTTGGTAGGAATTCAGATTATGAAGTGGGCGTACCCAGCTGTGGTGTAAATATGTGCAATTGGCTATGAATGCAAAAAAACGCAACGCAATAATTCACACTTTCATTCACACAGCATGATGACGAACAAGGGCAAGGGGGATGCACCACAAAGCGTTTTTGGCGTCTTTTCCGTGTATGCATTGTCACACTGTGCGAATGAAACTATGAAATATTAGCTCATCCAGCAACTGATTTCAAGCAACATAATGCAAGTGGGGTGCTTTATGTGAGTAGCATTGATTTACTATAAAGCAGAAGACTCGCTTGGTTTACTGCAGAGGCAATGCGAGTCGTATTGAATGTGTAGTACATGTTTGCACCACTGAGCTAAATTTAATGGCAACATTTGCTAGCTGCCTTTGTGCTGTGATTAGTATAGTGTACTTCACACAAATTTGCGATTTTGTTCTGTTGTTCTTCAGGTATTGGGCTACACAGCTGGAGTCAAGCTGCTGTCAGGGAAATGCAAGATTTTCGACTTTCTCAAAAAAGATGCATGCTACGATGCAAGGGGCCTCTAGCTTGACTGTACTGCCAATTTTGTCTACCAATAAAGCTAAGGATGCTTTTGAGCAAATGTGAGCATTTTTTCTTTCTATACATGCTTGTTCTTCATCTTCAGCAAGAACACAATTGATGTGGTTATGTGCATGCTCCAGCGTACAATCATAAAAAATTATGACACTGCGAGTGTGTGCCAAACTATGCCTGTGTGCAGGTGCCACTTATAAAATGCTCGTGCCGTCAAGACCAGCACAGCGAGATCGGTGGATGTTAGTGCACCTGTCTCGACATCAGGAGTGCTTGCAGTCTTAAACCATTTGGCATGCGCTCAGGGATCTCTTTGGTTTTTGCTCACGATAGTATGTCCAAACTCACAGCCAACGCGCACCAAGGCTTGGCCACCTTGTTCTGTCTTTTAGCAATTGGTCTACACGCGACATTACCTATTTCGTGCTTGTCTCGTTTATCTTTTCTTCTCTTGCTCTTTACTTTTTTTCAGCCTCTCATACAAGACCCTCACGTATACAAGAAGGCTGGTACTTTTTTCTCTGCCAGGAACAGCTGCTTGCACGTATAGTGTATCAGGTTACGGTGATTGCAGCGATAAGTGAATTTAGTAAATGAATTCTGCTAATTAATTACTACGGAAAGTGCGACAATTGACAGAATTTCATCACAGTAATACGATATATTCTATTTATTATATCGTCAATATAGCACCCAATTAAGTGAGTAATTGGACCATAGTATCCATCTGAGTCCAGCCATATGTCTGGTAAGGAGAACTAGGTTTCTCAGAAATTTCGCAGTTTCTGGAACTGCAGCAAGAAAAACACGTGTTGATGCAGGGCAAATATTCGCCCTGCATCACCTTCTGCATGCACCTCCTTATGCACGAGCACGATAGAGTGGCTGCTTGCAGCTGGGCTTAAAACGGCAGTAGCCGACGCAGCTCTTCCCTGATAATCACGCAGGTCAGATCCCGCAGGATGTCCCTGCTTGCAGCTGTACGTGCTTACCGGGCTGCTTTGCCGGTCGTTGGTAATGGCGGGCTTGTGCATCCAAGGTCCTCTGAATCGTGGATGATTCACTGATGGATTCAGAGACGGCGTTTGGTGGGCTGCGAATCATACCGGTGAAGAACTCCTTAACATGTCGCATCAAGGAGGCTTCATTGTCTTCGCTATGCCAGGGTCAGCGCAACGAAAGAGGTCCTTTACTTTATCGACCTGAACAATCACTGTCTCGTTTATGTGCTGTATGCGTGACAGCAAGAAGCTGCGCTATTTCTTTCCGGACGGTGCTAGCCAAGAATAAAACGGCAAACAGCCCTCAAAAGGCACCCTCCATCCCATGGCGTCGACCGTTTCTCGTGACGTCGCGGTTAATTGCTTGGAGCGCCTCCTCAGGTGTCCGTCAGGTGCCTCCATGAAACGGGATTAACCGCGACGTCATGAGAATCGGTCGACGCCACTGGCTCAAGGGCGTCCATTGAGGGTCGTTAGCCGCTCCCTTGAGTTGTATCTGACTAACGCCTTGAGCAGCTCTCTTTTGAACGAATTTCACGGCGCTCAGGAGTCTTCGTGGTTTTCCTACCCCATCCTTGCGGTGCTTTCCAACAACGCTCCTCATTTTCGTCGGGTAGCCGCAGTTGCTGAAAACGGCCGCACGTTCAAACTGGTTGAGCCAGTCCCGGGATCCTCAACGGTTGAGCCGTTGGCGATAAGCGGCATTCAGGGCTAGTGTAAACTAACCGGAGCTATTGTTGCAAGAAACACTATGGTTGATGCCGAGACTTGGCTCTTTTGGCTGGTCTTATCTGGCAGGGATACAAATTCAGGCTTGACTCTATAGTCATAGTCGACAGATGGGTATCACGTCCTCATGAGGCAAACCACGAGAGCTTGTGTCGCGGCTTGACGGAGGCGTGCGAACCACGAACTGCTACCCTGCACCTACACAAAATATCACGCGGCCGCGACTAGAAGCCCGGTGATAGACAGCACGCAATCAGGCAAGCGATGAACTCAATTTCCTGGCGAACTTGTGCCCACAAAATGAAAAGTCGGAGGCGGAAGTGCGGTTGGCAGATGTGGGGTTTAGAAAGGCGATCGCTCTCGGTCGCTCTCAACTTAAAGATGGGAGCGGACATTAGAGAGTGCGGGTTTCTCAGTAGGCGCAAGCTACCAACCACCGCGGGTTCGGGCTTCGCGAGAGCCAAGGGCCCCGATCAGCCGTCGCCACACGCACCCTGAGGGGACATCGCTGCGGCTCACTCAACCTCCGTATATAGGAGAACGACTCGCCGCAAGGAAAACAGGCCTCCAAGTTCACAACGGAGACGTTTATCAACATCGTCCTGCAGCGATACACACACTCAGCCGTCACCCCGTCCCGGGAGCGCGCGAGGAACAAGGCTCCCCTGCGCGCATGGAGCGGCAAGAGCAATGCGCGTCACTAGCTCGCCGCTGCAGCACAATGTCCCCGCGGAAGTGCTGTGATCTCTATCTCTCGTGTCAATCGTTCGGCCGTTTGCGAGAGAGAGTGGGCAGACAACGGAAAGTATGCCTGTCGGAGGTCGCTGGACACCATTGGACAGGCTCGATCCGGTGCTGATCAGTGGACCCGTGCTGACCAGCTCGAGTATGCACTGGTCCGAACCGCAAAGGCCGGTGCGGACAAAAAGTAGCATATGCACCTTACGCTGTCTCGAAGAGTCCCTCACTGGGCTCCGCTCGGACGGTCGCGCAGCGCGTGGCCGCCCAAGCGGGTTTCTAATTCCCGCCAAAAAGCACCAATGGCAAAGGCCAGTGGCAAAGGCCACTGGCAAGCCGGGGTGGAGCTGTGGCCGAATGACAATGATTAGTCACCCAGCCGCCTCTCTGTCGCCTGAGGCAAGAGAAAGGGAAAGGAGGACGAACAACCAGGATTCCAGGATTCCCAGATGATAAAGTGCGTAAAACACTGATAAACAACTCGAGCATCTTAGAAACTACTGCGCTTGATCATGGTTGTTCCATAGTGACCTGGCTGTGTTTCGCGTAGCCAGCAAAGTGACAACACGTACCGGCGGCGATATACAAAGATCATAGAAACACGAAAATAACAACCTTTGGCAGCTGGGAATTGTAGGCCGAAAGGGGTGGGACGGAAAACACAAGGATTTGTTTATTACGTTACACCTTATTAACCTCACTTACGCCGCCGCGTTGACTTGGTGGTTATGGCTCTCGGCTGCTGACCCGAAAAACGTGGGTTTGATCCCGGCCCCGGTGGTTGAATTTTGATGGAGGCGAAATTCTAGAGGCCAGTGTACTGTGCGATGTCAGTGCACATTTAAGAACCCCAGGGGGTCTAAATTTCCGGAGCCCTTCACTATGGCTTGCCTCATAGCCTGAGTCGCTTTGGGACGTTAAACCCCCATAAACCATAAAAGTTCACAGCAAAATTAATGAATCAATTTTATGATTCTCTTGTACAAAAGCAAATAGATGCACAGTAAATTAGCGCATGGGTAAGGTCAGTCCGTCAATCAGAACGCAATCAAATCAAAGAACGTAATTTCGCTACATATAAAGTGAAAAACGTGTCCAAAAACAAGAGAAGCTTATTCGCCGCTGGACTCTGTTACAGTCACCCATGCTGCCTGCTAATGGATGGAAGTCAACAGGATGGGTAGAGCCAACTGGAAGCAGGATACAGCGTTTTAGCCGCGCGCAACAGAAACCGCAACTGCACAGTGGTATATAGCAGCTGTAGGAGACGTCTGACTGAATGTCGGATAGCAATTGCTAACGCACTCTCCAGGTCTTACGTTTGGGACCGCGTACGTGGTATCTGCGGAGCGAACGAAAGCCGGTGAAGTCGTGAAGGTGACGCGGGCCATCATACAGGTACTCTGTATCTGAAGAGTGGGCTAGGATGATAGCTACCAAGCTCGGAAAGGAGAGTGTCAACGCCTTTATATCCCTTTTAAAAAGACACAAGTTCAAGGGCCGCAGCGCAAGGTCATGGACTGCAGTGTGCAGCTGTCGGAAGGTCGGCGTACTTGACAGCAGACAAGAGGTGTGGCAGCCGGTACCGCAGAGAAGCTGAAATTCTTGGTAGCGAGAGGCAAACTGCGCGGAGTCGACGGAGCGAGAGTCAACAAATGTCATAGCACAAAACATATCTGCGGTTCAGTAGTGCTCTGGCAGCACAGCAGGTGCAGTGAGGAGTCAATGTCTGCGACGACAAATGGAGCTCCGAATTTCGTGGGACTTTAGAGCGCGGATGGACTCAGTTGGCTGCCAGTAATATCATCCCGCGCACATGCGTGAGGGACGAAAATATGGTCCGAGTGAGTTGTTCAGGAGGTGGTGGGATTGTAGTGCTAATGTACAGGCGGGAATAGCCTTAAAGCTGCCTGTTGTCAACTGCTGCCTGAGTCACTGATCTGAATGATAACGTTTCCACCACTGTTCCATAAGGCTAGTGTCCTCTTAAACCTGAAGAGTGTTTTTGACCCTGATCGTCGCTCAGTTCGGGAGCCCTCAGGGTACACGATGCGAGAAACGTCCTTCAACGGAACGTTCATTCTCCTCAGGCTGGTGTTGCAAACGGGTTGCAAGCCCCAAGGGTAGCGTTGGCCTGGCGGCCTGGGGCAAAGCTGGAAACATCCGAAGGTCCCGGCAAAGGATGAGTCGACTGGCAACAGAACAACTTGTTTATTCTGGCATCGCAAAAGAGCAGCCGGTCAGGGCGACCACGTTACTCGAAGGAAGAAATCGAAGTCTCTCGTTGGCGTCCGGGGCAGCTCCCTTTATACCCACGGAGTCGAGGGCAAGAAGGAACGGCTTGGGAAGAGGCGTCCGATGCGGCGACGCTTGAACATGTTCAGACGTGACGTGCGCGTCCGCCGGGCCGGCGCCGGTCAGACCTCCTCGCCTCCCAGTTGGGGAGCTCCTCTCCCCGGCTGCCGCGCTTTGACAAGCGTGGGCACCAACATGCACACACACACACACACACACACGCACGCACGACGACACGTGGCACTGAAACCTGCTTGGACGCGCTTGGCGGAAGGCGTTGCGGCAGCGATGAACGGGCCCAAAATGACCGCCACTTTGAACGAAGCCGCGGCGTCCGTTGCATCCGCGCCGGCTATACCGCGCGTCGTAGGCGAGACGTAACACTGGCTAGGAGCTGTCATCGCAGCGAACAAAACCTCGCTGTCGCAAGCGCGCCACACGAAGACCTTCCCGATCGCCTGCGGCGTATTACTGTCTTTAATCTCGGCGACAAGTAGCCTGATGTGAAATGAGGTTAATCGCTACGTCATGAGAATCAGTCTACATGAACCCGATAGCGTTGGGTCGATTCGGGGGTCGGGTTGAGCATGGTCAATCCAACTCAAAGACTGCGTGTTTACATGAACTCGATTTTAGCGATTTGAGACCGGTTCAGCTGTAGGGACTCCAAGCGTCGAGCAAGCAGTAGCAGCCTCCAGGAATGAGGCACGCCATCACTGTATCGGAAATGCGACGGCGCACGTGGAAAGCAAGTTGGCATTTATCCCCTTCCCTCTCAATAACCCTACTTTTCGACCCAACAGCGTTTACAAGCACATTGGGTCAGGGCCGAGTTGAGTCACCTACCCCTTGCGGCGGAATTGACTGGACCCGACCCGCCGACTCCCGGCTCGGCGTGCGCACCAGTACCGGTTTTCAAACAAACAGGCGTGTGGGTTCATATAAGCGCCAGCCGCTATCGGATCGAGGCCCTCCTGTGAGGAATATTTGCAGCTTCATTCTTGACTTGTATCGACACCTGGGTCACATCGCCATTGCGCTGGGCAAGGAACAATGCTGTTCTCCTACACTGTCCTGAATAGGGGAGCCCCCATCCTGTGTTTTGGCACTAACAATGCCTTATTGTGTGGCTACCTGGAGGGGAAAGAGGGGGGGGGGCACTTTTAGACGTAGCCATGCATTCCACTTCCTTTCCGCACCAAGAGCTCGAGCAAAAAAGAAACGCAGAATTCCTTTCCGAATACAGCCCAAGCAAGAAAAAAAGGAAAGATCTCAGGTCCCTCCAAGTTCTCAGTAAAAACCTGCTCGCACGAACAGAGACAACCAAGAGGCTGGTGGTAAAGTATATTAGTGACAAAATATTCTGACGCCAGATGGAGCCACGTCGCGCTAGTTAAATTTGGCGCGAATTGCATATCGCCGCCGAAAATACATACACAATTTCAGAGCCTGTAAAACGCAAATACTACGCTCAATATGAATGAAAATTGCGGCTTGACAATCAAGAAAGAAAAACGGAGGAAATGTTGCGGACGGAATTCTGATATTTGGCTTAGTTTTTTCGCGATATGACACGAAAGACTGACATATCTAAACGTGCAATTTCTCTGGATATTTACCTCTGATTTGTAAAAAAAAATGAAACTTAAAAAATAATATCTGTCTGCAACATTTCTTCCGCTAATTAAACAAGAAAACGCTGCCAATCACCTCATGAAAATCGAGCCATTCTTAAACACGCTACAGATTCTGGAAGTTCCGATGCAAATCCTATGGACACTGTCATTCGAAGTCAGGGGCGTCAAGCGCTGCACGGACCAAGGCGATCCTGGCCCCCGACTTAAAAGGTGCGTTCGATTACTGATCCCACGACTTGATCCTCCACAACCTCGTCTTTTGTAGCGATAGTTACATTACGGTAGCATTTCGAGACTTCAGCGTGGTTGCGCCATCACCCTGTGTCTGCGCAGCCACGCTGTCACGTGGCGCGGAGCAGCTGCCGGCGGCGCGGTGCCGTGGCTGTTCACGTGGTTCGTCACCTGGCTGGTCACGTGACCAGTCACGTGGTGTGAGCAGCTGCTGCTGCTGGCGGCGCGCCGGCGAATCCGAGCTGCCACACCTGTGAGCATGTGCCGTGTCAAGTGGGACGAAGGTGAGGAAGGAACGCCCAGCGAAACGGAGCAGCGAAATACTGACTTCGCAATTGAACTGATCAAGTTCCACCCGGCCAGCGTGTAGCAATGTGGGGGACACTGGGGAGGGGCGAAAAAGCGTTAACAATCATATGATATTTATTACACTTGCAATTAATACACAGAGCGGGCCAGCTAGCTACACAACATAAACGAGGCATTCCTCGGGAATAGAAGGCTACGTAAGAAGGGTTTCCGACTTACCGGCTGGGGCAGGGGCGCGACTTCTGAAATATCGGCGGCGAACATTTTTATGCGCCGACAATGGCGGCCGGAATTTCCCGTGCGCGCCGCATTCTTGGGGTAAAACCATCCCCGAGCATTTGCTGGGGAAGGTGACGAGAGCGCGCTTTTGCCGCGCACGCTTCGCTGCCTGCAACCAGAAGTCCAGCGGCAAGGTACGACGGTTCTCCGTGCGCCTGCCGCGGAAGGTGACGAGAGCGTGCGGCTGCAACCGCTCGTAGCGCTGTGCGGATCTCGAAGAGACCCTCCCCGGTTCCGCGGAATTTCGCGTAACCTTCTAGTCGAGGTGGCGCTCCCTTCGCTGTCTCTACTTCCCCTATGAGGAAGACTTTCCTCCTCGCCGAGCCGGTGCTGTCCTGACGCACGATGGTGAGGGAGGAAACAGGTTCTCCACAAGCTGTAGATATCGCGTCACTCCAGGTTTAACCAGAGCTAAACCACCACTAATTTTTCCCGCTGCGGTCCACGAACGTACAACTACGTCGGCGCTTTCCTCGCAGACTAAACCGCCACCATTGGCCTAGGGGATTTATGTTCGAACACGAGCCGGCTTACGTACCCCACGCCCTACCACACATTCATTCGCATAACAATGAAGCGCTTAAACGCTCTCCTCCGACTGGCATTCAAAACGGCGACGGGACTTCTATTGCACGACTCAGCACAATGCCTGCTCCAACTAGGCATCCACAATTCAATCGAAGAACGGACCGAAGAACAGTGCTCCGGCCAGCTTGTCCGGCTGGAAAGCACGCGCACAGGCAGAGCCCTCCTCGACCGCCTTAGGCACCCAGCATTTAATTCCTCTCCTCCGCCCGACTCAGCGTCCATGACGCCCACGATCTGTGCGAAGAGAGAAATGGCACCAACTCCACGCAACATGCATCCCGATCATCACAGAGGCAGAAGACAGGCCAGAGTGCAAGCGCTGACGCGGTCCGTCGGAAACGATCCGTCCACGCTTTATACTGATGCCGCCAGCTACTCCGACCAGCCGGCTATGTGCATGGCGGTCACGAACGAGGACGGCCACGCACAAGCTGCCGCATCGATCGCCTTGAATCAGAGCCAGTTGGCGGAAGAGGGAGCCATCGGCTATACTACAAGCCGCATCACGCCCACATGATGACGCGAGCGGCAATAAATGTCGTCACCGACTCACAGGCCGCCTGCCAGGCGTATGTATCCGGACTGCTCACTCCCCAAGCACAACACACACCGGAGAATCTTCCCGATACCAGCTCACTCCACATGGTACGCATCGCCTGGGCTCCAGGCCTCGCGTCCCTTTCTAGCAACGAGCGCGTATACCTGCGTTCGCCCGAGAACTTACAGGCCGGGCAGCAGGCCTCAACGACACTCACATACTCAATCACACTCACTCACTCTTGAGAGAGACTCACATACTCGAGTTCTACAGACTACAACCAGGTAACTGTGAAGAAGACTTCCACCGCCGCACTCATCCCTATCAAGGGGGAACGCCCCGGCATGGCGTAAGCTCCAGTGGAACTCCTTCCGATCCTCCACCACAAGCACACCTTCTTCCCGGCACGATAACCCTCTCACTGTCCTTTATGCGACAGCGCCCGACCCATTCTATGCAACTCCATGTGGGAGTTCCCTAACCCCCCCCCCCACTCAGCACCATACCACTACCTCCTCATGGGAAGCTGCTTTATCCAGCTCTAGCCTGCGCGATCAGCAGCGGCTGATCGTGCGGGCCCGCAGCATAGCAGAAACTATCGCGGAATCCTGGACTGAGGACCCCGCCCACCTAAGACCATTCTCCTAGTCGCCTTTTCTAAATAAACTTTCCTTCACCTACTCCTTCATACTTTGCATAAAAACGCGGGCACGCTAAAATGAAATGGTTAACATCATCTACAAGAGAACACTTGGCGCACATAAGAGTATGGTAAATTTTTGGGCATTCATGCCGGCGTAAAGGCTGACTTCGTGAGCACGCGATACAATAGAGTATAGCTCTGTCGCACAAGTCTCGTATAACGCAAGGGAGGTGCAAAGGCGACCGATTACTGAAATGCAGCAGAGTGATGCACCATTATACTCGGGAACAACTTTGTTTTGTGACACTACAGTACAGGCTAGGCAGGAAAGGGAAGGAGACGGGCCTTTGTCCCCGTACGGTGGGGAGTAGGCTGCTCAGCAATAGCGATCTTGCACCGTCTCTCCAACCTCCCGCCTTTCACCCCTCCGCACCCATAGCCCGCACAACGAAAAACCCGCACCCCACGGCACGGAGACAAAGACCCGTTCTCTCTCTTTCTGTTATCCCCGAGTAAAGCTGCGTTGCGGAGTTCTCGCCCTTTAAGACAGCCACTGACGATGGGTATGACCGAGTTTCTAGGGCAAGAAGGTCTGCCGCTGTGTTACCCGCGGGTCCAACGTGAGATGGTAGCCACTAGAAGGAAACAAAATATATTGAACTGTCATGAATCAGGTTAGAAACCAGATGGAAATTTTACCAAAGATGGTGCCTAGTTGCAGGCACTGTAGAGCGTACTTGGTGTCAGACAGAATAACTACACACTCCGTGGCTGGCAGAATAGACTGACGTTTATGCGACTTCGCCACTGCCAATGATTCCTGCAGCAACTTCGCCAAGCGGGCGAGTTGGTAATTCATTTTCACAGCGCAAAAAGCGATAGATCAAAGAAAGAAGGCGACAGAGAGAGCGCATATATCTTTATCCTTCTTTGTCTTGTTTCTCCTTTTATTTAGCGCTGTTACCAAGTTAAAACATCACATGCCACATACCCACAACGCATGGGGTCTGTGCCTTACATCGGGACGAGTATTTTGGGTAATCAGGGAGTAAATGGTTTGGAAAAGTGGAGGAAGAGGCAAACGCGCGAATGAGAAAAAGTCTTGTGGGCACAGAATAACTCCCCAATGCGGGTATGCGACATCTTTTGTAAGGCTAACAACAACAACAAGTGGGGAATGCTTCTCACCAGCAAGCGACATTATACAAAATGCGCAGAGTTGGTGCGTAAAAAAGGAAGACATGATGGCGCAAAAGAAATTTCAGTGACGAACTTTGAATGTTACAACTGCTTTAGAAAATAGAACAGTTTTCCCCCTTCAGACAAGCGTGCGTTCGAATTCCTTTTGTAGTAAAAATGCAGATCTCCCAGAGGTGTCCGTTGCAAACCAACGACGACTGCGCCTTGAAGCGGACGTCTGAAACTTTTCTCCGTGTCACCGCGTCAATTTAGAAGTCAGAAGTCAGCCCATCTATGTGCAACCCAGCAGAGTTTGCATGCATCTTGCCAACTCGTTGAAGACGCTTGCCGTCGGTGCGGAAAATGTCGAGAAAAAATTTTTGCAAGAAGTAATCAATCAATTGCACCAGCACGAATATAGGCGACAAATCATTTCTCGCGAAACTTTAATCCACGTCGGAATATATAGCGCTACGACACCAGGACGAACACAGGAAGAGACAATACGAGCACTAACTTTCAACTGAAGTTTATTCATTGCATGTGAAGTTCTTATACAGGCTGAATATCGCAGAAATACTACCAGGCTATCATGCCGTGAGTCACCACCTAACACGCACTTACTTTTTTATTTACATGATCAAGGAATTCAGTTTCCTTCTTTGAGATAGATGCTGCGGGATAGATGCTGAGATTGTAGAAGCCAGACACATACGAAAACTGAAAGATTAATGTGTTAGTGCAGCATCTATCTCGCTCTCAAAGAAAGAAATTGAATTCCCTGATGATGTAAAGGAAAAGTAAGTGCGTTATGTGGTGACTCATGACATGATTGCCTAGTAGTATTTCTGCGATATTCAGCCTGTATAAGAACTTCACATGCAATGAATAAACTTCAGTTGAAAGTTAGCGCTCGTGTTGTCTCTTACTGCGTTCGTCCTGGTGTCGTAGCGCTGTATGTTCCGTCACGACAAAACAACTCGCCCGAACAGCCACTTTGAATCCACGTGCTTACATCCTTTCTCTGCGGCCGCCTTTGCAGTGAGCGACGCCTAAAGCGGCAGAACGAATGCGTGTGGCGAACGCCAGCCGCCGCTCTTGGAAGCACTGACGCTACCATTAATATCGCCTCCAGTATATCATGTTGTACTCGAATGCAAGCAAGGTGGCCGCTGGCTGAGGGATGTGATACGATAATAGACACTGCTTTTGCATAACATCTTCGATGGCCCACATGATGCTAATCTCGTTAAGCTGGGGCGAAGCAATTGCTGCTGCTCCTTTTGCTTGCTTTTATGTTCGCCTTCTTGGGATTTTACAGAGCGGAATACTTATATTCGCAAGAACAAATAGCCTCCGGCAATACGCTCGTCGGTATAGTGCTTCATTTCACCGCAGTATAAGCATTCCCCCTTCTCCGCTGATAAGAATCAGTGGCCATTCGATAACAGTTCGGTGTTGCTTGAACAAACACGATATTTTCACCGGCACGAACAGGAAACGCCGCGAGAAAACAGGACGCTGAGTGGGAGAGAACACACCGCGCGTGCACGTTTTTCCTTTCGAATTCCATTTTCTCGCAAAATTTCTTGCTAGAGCGACCACGTACAAGCCGGCTTAAATAGCCACACTTAGTCGGCAGTCTCAGCAACGCAATGAAGACAAAACACAGACTGGCTGTAGAATTCTGCATTTCTGCGGCAGCTGATTATCAGCCTCGTTCGGGCATATTATACACAGTCAATAATGGGGCACAAAAAAAATGTACCATCAACAATGACGCAATCCCCATCGTGCCGATCATGGGTGGTGGCAGGCACTTCTCGGTAGTTTCGCTGCGAGAAATACTTCGACGGATTTACCATTGACGCCTCAAGGCGCAGTCCTATATGTCGGGTCGAAAGCATCGTGAATAGCAATGGCGTATCGTTCATTCGTATCAGCGTGAGGCCGCCCCCCTCACCAATCCTTCCATTGGTCGTGTCGGTCACGCAACGGCGACCCCAGCGAGGCATGCGGTAGCGTGGCATGTCCAGCTCTCGGCATAGGTCCCGCAGTGACCCCGCTGAAACCCGGGCGTCCCGCTAAGCAAACGACCTCGGTAGCAGCGACGAGCTCATGCTGCGTGCTTTGGTGCGAGAGTTCTTCCGCTTCTTTTTCGATGACACCGAAGCCACTGCAGATGGTAGACGCCCAGCTGGCCCACCAGGACAACTGGAGGACTGCGGGCAGAGGCCAGGACGGGACCAGCAGGAGGTCCCCATGTTCTTCCTCGCCTCGATTCACGATCCTGGGACCGGATAGGCCACGCGCTCCGCAGGCGTCGTGTGCGAGGCTTTTGGCAATAACCTGCATGATGTTTCGCAGGAGGATAGCGAGGTTTGCCACGTCATCGACGATATGAAGACCGGGCAGCACTCCAGGTGCCTGCACAGGGTAGTCTGCAGAGCAACGGAGGACTCGACCAGTGGCCTGGACGAGCCCATGACGCAAGTCCGCGAGCAGTTCTGCCTCTGCGTGACAGCGACAGCCGTGTGGTAGATCGGCCAAAGTGTCTGGAGCCAGACTGGACGGTCCAGCGACAGCGTGGTGGGGAACCAGCAGTACAATCTGGTCGCCTTCATCAGGACTACCGGAGCCTTGAGAAACCAGTAGCACCGTGCGCTGGGCGCGGAAGGCGATGACATTGTGCCCAGCGTTGACTCCAGGCTCGTCCATATGGTCATGCCGACCGTCGGGCTCTGTATCGTGAGACATCTGGCATTGGGAATGCACGGCAATGGGAAGCTTTTTCAGCGCGAAGTTGCCAAGGCGTTCCAGGGCCTGCAGAAGACGCAGAACTCTCACCAGTGCGCCGTAGAGAAGAAGAACGCTTCCTGCCTCGGTACGGAGAGCGCATATCTCGCCGAAGTCAACCAGCCGCTCGCTTCCCTGCAACCTCGCATACAGCGAGAAGGACCAGCTCCGGGTGGACGCTAATTGCAGCAGCTGAAGCCTGTAGGTAAAATGGTGCGTCATCTCAGCAGGGTGCACAACTACGGGGTCCACGGGCCAGGACCGCTCCGGTTGTGGGCACAATTGTAGGCCCACGCGCCGTACCGGGATCCAGCCGAAGGAGTCCACTGCTGCAAGTTGTCACCCGCGAAGACCACCTGCGCCGCCAGTTTCGTTGAAGAGAAGGTGAAATGCCGATGGTTTAGCGGGAGTCGGGGAGACAGCAGGAAGTCGCTGAATTGTCCAGTACAGCAGCAAGGACGCAGGCCTTGGAGATCGGGGGCGATTCGAAGCCGGAAAAGCACGTTCGCCTGGTGGCCAGCGTGGAACGAGGACACGTGTGGCGCGTGGTGCGTAAGCATGGAACGAGCTCCCTTCGTCCTTCTCTTCGTTGGGTTTCCCTGAAAGGTCTGCCGGATGCAATTCTGCGCTCTCTGGAGGCGATGGTTTCTCATAGGCTGCCTTCTCATTTCCTTTTGGTGCCAGTTGTACTTTTGGCTCCAAATGTTGCGCCAGGCAAGGCTTGGCCAGCCCGCGAACATCCGCGGAGAAAAGTAACACCCCCGAACCCGACTCGATCCTTTTTTGCCAAGCCGCTGCAGTGGCTGAGCGGTTATGGCGCTCGGCTGCTGGCCCGAAAGAGGCGTGTTCGATCCCGGCCGCGGCGGCCGAATTTCGATGGAGGCGAAATTCTAGAGGCCCGTGTCCTGTGCGATTTCAGCGCACGTTAAAGAACCCCAGGTGGTCGAAAGTTCCGGAGCAGTTCACTACGGCCTCTCTCATAGCCTGAGTCGCTTTGGGACGTTTGACCCCATAAACCATAAACCAAACCTTTTTTGCCAGTTTACTACAAAGCTCGCTACTCGCTATACTGTGCTGCGTATCAAGCGGCAACCATCGGTTGGTGGCGTTGCAGTCGGTGCGGTACAAATATAAATACAAAATGTGAAATAAATCACTTGCGCCAATGCCAATGAGGGGTGAACTTGGTGACAAATGAGTTCTCGCTTACGGACGCGTTTGCAGAGAGCGACTACCAAAGCGGCAAAACAAATTCCGATGCGTGGTGGCCACCTGCCGCCGTTTGGGAATATTATGACGCTGCCATTAATAAGGCCTTCAGTCTCACTTGCTGTACTCGAACGCAAGAAGGGTTCTGGTGATTTCCACGACCTATACAAAAGACGCCTCAATTGATGCAATATGGCGGCGCTTCGAAGGACTGCTTTTGAGGTCGGCGTATGTGAAATCTGGCTTGGTTAAACATTTAGCGGAAAACTCGTGGTTGTTTGACGCTGGTGGCAACCTAATGTGAGGCCCACTGTCTATTTTCTCGTTGGTGTAAAGGAATAAACGAAAGATACGAAGAAATCGCTGTCTGGTGTTCGCCGGCGCGGCAGCGGTACACGGTCGGCAATCGACGCACACTTTGGGGGGAATTTAAAATGAATAATATCGCCGATGTAAGCCTTTCTGCAGGTGTTGAAGGACAAAGCCATACCGATTTATTGCCAGTTTGTTATGCTGCTTCGCAGAACACAAGCTAGGAAATTTTCCAGTCACTTTCGCTCGAATTTTGCGTTTTTTTACGCTGATAAATTTTATTGGCCATGTTGGTACTTCAAATACGGGTATAGATCCATAATTTATAATACCTTTATATATATTTATAATCGTGTGTAGATATCTAATGTGGAAAGAGTTAACAATGACGTCGCCTTTTTCCGCGCACACTAAACCGCCATTGTGCTCTCAGTTTGTGCAGTGGCTGGACGGCGTGTAATGAACGTACGACCGCTATGACGCAACTATCTTCTCTCGATTCCATTCGATACTTATACATCCATACGTCTGTATGACTCATTGCAGCGAGTACATGCGGCAATCGAAGTGCAAAGAAAATCAGAATGGAATGAAATTCGAATGGTATCGTATTGCCCCCCCCCCCCTCCCCAGACGTGGATAAGAAAGCAGCGTATGTAACCACACATGCATGCCGCTATAAGGCCTGCATCTCAGAGACAGTCGAGCACCGAATGCTTTGTGCTTGAAATGTGCGTCCGTCATCCTTGAGTGGACCTGTCAGGTGAAGAATGGCTTTACTTAGGTCCTCTGCCCCTGGCTGGTAACTTTTGTACGCAATCTTTTTCATGCCTCGTGTGTCCCCATATCTAGGTTGCGCCTTTTTAAGGCGCAAGCCTTGCTTGCCCCATTGAGCGAAAACCCGTCTCTCTTCATGTGCGTGCATGCGTGCGTATGCGTGCGTGCGTATGATTTGAGGAAAGGAAATGGCGCATTAGCCGTCTCATATATATGGGTGGACACCCGAGCCGCGCCGTATTGAAAAGATAAATGTGGTAGGGCTGAAGGTCGTTCAAGGTCATTCTCCGGCCTACGCGACGACAGCCTTACCGAGGGTAGGGAAGCTTTTCGGTTCAAAAATTGGAGGGGACACTTAAGCCCCGGCTTTAGGCTATGAGGCGATATCTTGAATGGGTTAATGCCCATACATGCGGAATTACTCGCTTTTGGCTTTACATTCATAGACCCCTGCGCGTCCTCATACCACTCCTGGCACAGTGCTGTGTCGGTTAAGCGATGCCGCCACTGCCGTGCGATGGCGGGTGCTGTCACCGGTGGGGCTTGCGCGACCCAGGTAACCTCTCGTGGCCAATCATTAATTTAACTGCCACCTGCCACCGTGGGCAGTTTTCTCACAATTCCGGTGGGCAGGCTGTGATGGCGCCACAAGGTCACTTGACCTATTTGGTCCACCTGCTCCGGCCACACCGGCAGCGAGGCTTTAAACGGTCGCCAATGCTGACGCCGGACGATTTATTTCTGATATGGGGGGGGGGGTACTAACGCACTCAATTTAAAAAAAAACCAAGCATGGTGCCAGCTGCAACCACCCCGTTTCAAAGGGGACGCTCCTATATTCCATCCACCCACCCATCACGTCGCCTGAGGAAGCTGGCCGATACGTGCGTTGACTCAAAGTGGCAGTAAAGGACCAGGAAACTAACCGGTAGGTATGGAAGCAGCAAACAAAGACGAAAAAAACACAGAGGGCATAGAACTGCATAGAATATAACGCTTTCAGACGCCAGTTTTTTGTTTTTACCGGAAATAAATAGTTTCCCGCGCTCGCGATAGCAGGCGCTGGGGCGTCAGCGATAGTCAGTGACTCCAAGGTTGCAGTGATGAACTTTGCCAAGGAGAGGGTCTCCGCCCTGACGAACGGAACCCTGATGACCGCAGTGGACAACCGCAAGAAGAACATAGTCCGGAAACCCGCACGCGCATCCCATGCTGGAAATGAAGCTGCTCACGAACTGGCTCGAGGTCATTCTGAAAAAACAGCGCACACAATACAGGGACGAAGAAAGGAAAAGACAACACGAGCGCTGACTTACAGCTGATCTTTGTTCAGCAACATGTGCAAAATATGCAGGAAGGAAGGAAGTAGCAGATGCAATCAGAAGCAGTCGACGTCAGGTGTAAATGGCCGTAAAAGCGATAAAAACATAAAAGGATGGTATGAATAAAACAAGATGAAACCTCAAAAGAGATGGTAACTGTGACGAAGCACTATGCTTGACTACGTAGCGAATAATGTCATAAGATGTAAAGAGCCATAAAAACGAAAAATACATGAATAACAAAAAAAACGATAATATCTTACAAGTGGATGGCGGCATACGAAGGTGACGAGGTTATGCTGACAACTGCAGTACCTTAATAAAAAGACTAAAAAGATAACATGGTTGAATTAGGCATGCGCGAAAAAATTTAACAAATTTTCTAGAAGGCAAGTTCACTCTCATTCAATGGTTTTTGATATGTTACATGCACATTGACACGCTTGCATAAGGAATTAACGAGCACATGCTTTCACATTTTTATCTTTTTCTTGTTCCTTTTTTGGAAAGGAACGTCCTTTCTTTGTCTGATAAGAATATAGACGGCGCACTGACACAGGCATATTTATTAGATTTTATGTTGAAGGCTTCAATCACTTCCCTGGTTAGTTGATCAGCGTGGCGTCATGAGACATTGCAAAGTTTAAATTCTGGCTGACAGGCAGTGCAGTTTTCTACATGGGCTGTTATATGTCCTTTTTACCCTTTTCCCACATCTTTGTCATCTTCACGTAACCGGTCATTAATGAATCTACCTATCTGCAAAATGTATTTGTCACGGCATGTTGAGGGGATTGAATAAACCACTTCCTTATCACATGGGACGAACTGTTCTTGCTTTCTTGGAAGTAGGGTTAACACGATTGCAGATATTAGCCAACTTTTCGGGTGCTGAAAACACCACCTTCACTTTTGAATGATTCATAATTTTTTTGAAATTATGGGACAGAGGCAAGGGCACCACATTTTTTCCACAGCCACCACATTTGTTGGACCTATGAACCACGTAATAAGAAACCGGTGTTTCCGTACCATTCAGCTCATTCCAAATTAGTGAAGAGAGCGATTGCTAGTCTTTGTATGTCTAATGCGCTCAAAAAATCATGTCCCCTCCGCATGTTTTCCAGCTTTAAAAATCAATGCAATAGGTTATCAGAAGTGGGCTACCCCAATCACCTTTTAATTTCCGTCTCCCAGAAACTTCAAAAGCAGATCAAAAGAAAAGGCAGGCAAATTGAAGAAGTTAGGGAGAATAAAGACAGAAAGAAACAAAAAGTCGCAGTCATTCCATACTGCCACGCTCTGTCCCATAATCTCAAAAACAGTATGAATCATGCAAAAGCGAAGGTGGTGTTTTGAGCACCCGAAAAGTTGGCCAATATCTGCAATCGAGTTAACCCTTCTTCCAAGACAGCAAGAACATGCATAACCAAGCATCAAAAACAGTTCGTACCATCAATCAATCAATCAACCAATATTTATTCTTCCTCAGAAAAAGATTAACGGAGTACGAGGAGGGCTCGAAGAAAAAGTGGAAGTTTCCACTTGACGAGCTTCGAGCCCCCTATTTACAAGTCATATGCAGTGGAAGATTTAGAAATATACATCTTTATACATTAGAAAGTGTAACAGTCAGTACGTATAATATGCAATACAATATAATATACACTCAATCTCCAGTCACAAATAAAAGTCAATATATACAAGGCAGCCATGGTAGCACACAAATTTTACAATGGAAATAGAATTTCTAAATAGATGAAACAATTTCATACACGCTCACTCTCGCGTTACAAAGAAGGAGTTAAGCATATTGTTGTTAAAGGTGCTTATGAATATTCCCTGACAATGAAGGTGGTTTAGTAGTAGGGTCGGTAGGGCATGACGGAGCATTTGTTCAGAAAGTTTTAATCGTGAGTAAGGAATTTTCCAAATTAGATTAGTGCGTGTATTGTCTTGAGTGAGGAGTCAAGTTTGCAAGTGTACGGAGAATTTCATGCGAATCAAGCTTATATCGCTTTGCAAGGTAGAATGAGTGCATATGATGGATGGAAAGAATGTGAAATTTAATAAAAAGTTTGGGCGTGTGTTCATGGCAAGGAACATTTGCTATGCCGCGGATCGCTCTTTTCTGTAGGACATGTATGCGATTTAAATTACCAATTGTTGTTTTGCCCCACGCTAAGACACAGTAGTTAACATGTGAAAGGAAAAGTGAATTGCAAATGTGTAATTTAACAGCCGTCAGTATGTACTGTTTATATTTAGCTATGACCCCAGCAGCTTTTGCTATCTGTGTGGTCACGTGGTCAACGTGCGTGTCCCATTACATTTTTTTTGTGAAAGTGGACACCAAGACATTTGACAGAATCTACGATTTCTATATCTGCGTCGCCTAAGGTGAACGTCATCTCTGGAGCGCGGGCTGCTTGTCTGGTAGTGAAAATAATTGCCTTTGTTTTATTAACATTAATCTGTAAAAAATTTATTGCGCTCCAGGTGGCCAGTTTTTCAAGAGTGTTGTTTATTTCGTATTGAAGAGAATGATAGGAACGACTGCGAAAAAATATTGTCGTTTCGTCTGCATATGTTACGTATTCTGCGTTGCAACTAATGCTCGTAATATCATTTATGTACAAGTTAAATAATAGGGGGCAATGTATGCTCCATTGGGGGACACCTGCTTTTATTGGGTGGCAAGCGGATAAAATTTCCTGCATGGAAACGCACTGCATTCTGTTTTCGAGGTAAGACTTAAAGAGTTTAGATGTATTCCACGTATTGCATATACTTCCAGTTTTTTTTTACAAAGTAACATGGTTTATGCTATCGAATGCCTTCGAAAAGTCTATATAGACACCTGCAATTACATATTTTTCTTCGATTGCTTTCAAAATTATTTCTTTTTGAGCCAAAAGAGCATATTCTGTGGACATTCCTTTTCTAAAGCCAAACTGAGTGGGACGAATTAAATTATGTTTAGTTGCAAACTTGGTAATTCGTGTGTGAATGAGTTTTTCTAGCCCTTTCGAGAAAACTGGCAAGATGGAAGTTGGCCGATAGTTTGACAAATTATTTTTGTCCCCTTTTTTAAATATAGCGACAACCTTAGCGAATTGCATCTTCCTGGGGAAAGTGCCTGTTGAGTGGGAAATATTGTATAAGTATGTGAGCGGCGACAAAATGAGGTCTAGTGCATATTTTACTGGTCTCATTTGGATATTATCAATGTCACAAGCAAAGCTGTTTTTAATTGAATGGTACACGGCACAGACCTCAGTCTCGCTTGTAGGGTCAATGTAAAGACTTTGTGGATTTCTAATCATTCCATTTGTTGCCTCCGAGGAATGTGTGCTGGTAACCAAGTTTACAAAAAAGGTATTAAATTCCTCTGCTAGCATAGCTCCCTTAATGACTTTATTGTTCAATATGATTTCATTAATATTTTCCTTCACAGGAGCTCTATTTAGCAGCGCTAACAACTTCAAAGTAGTTGCATAAGTAAACCTGTTTTGCCTTCCGCAGCCTAGCATTTTTTTGTTTCTATGCCTTTTAAAAATTTCCCAGTCTTTCAGATTATGATTGTTCCAGAACCTAGTAAATAGCCTTTGTTTTCCTCTTATTAGTTGCAAACAATCGTTATCGATCCAAGGTTTCCGAACTTTTCTTCCTTTTTTGCAAGTTTTCATTGGAGATGAACCTGAGTATGCATCAATGAACAATCTCAAAAATACTTCATAAGCGCCATCGGCGGGCGGGGAGCTATACACTGGTTCCCAGTTTACTGCACAAGGGTTTCTGTGAAATGTGTTCAAAGTTTTTTTCATTAATCTCTTGAAATGCTTTAATTATATCGGCTCCGTCCATATGTTTCCTTAGCGTTTTTTTAGAGAGTAAGAAAATAGGCAAGTGGTCACTTATGGCAGACGTGATAGCGCCACCGAAAGCGTCCTGTTCAGGTATGTTTGTGACAAAGACGTCCAATAAGGTACACGACGTTGTTGTTATGCGTGTAGCGTCTTTGATAGCATTGTGACAGGAGTGTGATAGGAGTATGGTTTCTAAGCACTGCTGAGTGTTGGATTTAGTCATCAGGTCAGTATTGAAGTCACCACCCAAAAACAAATTGAGGTTGTTATTGCTTGCATAATTAAGGATGCCTTCAAGGTGACTAAGAAAATAGTCAACTACTCTATTAGGAGGACGATACATGACAGCTATAAGATACCTTTGACTTATGGCAGTAAGGCACTCTACATCATCGGAAACAATAGAAAACTGATCAAGCACATCACACTCTATATATATTTTTTTACGTGTAACAACAGACCGCCACCACCTTTCCGAGTTCGATTCAGACAAAATGTATTGTACCTGCAATCAATGATATTATCATACTCTGAATGAAGCCAAGTTTCTGTAAGCATTATTACCTCAAAATCGAAGTTAAATTTTTCTAGTAGAATATTAAGTAAACCTTGTTTATTGCACACTGATCTTATATTCAGGTGAAACCACTTAATTCCATTTATGCTCTCAGAGATAAGGAAGTGATTTATTCAATTCCCTTAACATGCGGTGACAAATACATTGGACAGACAGGTAGATTCATTAATGACCGGTTACGTGAACATGACAAAGATGTGGAAAACGGGGAAAAAGGACCTATAGCTGCCCATGTAGAAAACTGCAGTGCCTGTCAGCTAGAATTCAAGCTTTGCAATGTCATAGGACGCCACGCTGATCAACTAACCAGGGAAGTGATTGAAACCTTCAACATAAAATCTAATAAAGATACCTGTGTCAGTGCGCCATTTATAATCTTATCACACAAAGAAATGAAGTTCCGTTCCAAAAAAGGAGACAAGAAAAAGATAAAAAATGTGAAAACATGTGCTTGTTAATTCCTTATGCAAGCGTGTCAAGGTGCATGTAACATGTCAAAAACCTTTGAATGAGAGTGAACTTGCCTAGAGAAAATTAGTTAAATTTGTTCGCGCATGCCTAATTCAACCATGTAGCCTTTTTAGTTTTTTTATTAAGGTAGTGCAGTTGTCAGCATAACCTTGTCACCTTCGTATGCCATCCACTTGTTAGATTTTATCGGTTTTTTGTTATTCATGTATTTTTCGTTTTTATGGCTCTTTACACCCTATGACATTATTCGCTACGCAGTCAAGCATAGTTCTTCGTCACCGCTACCATCTCTTTTGAGATTTCGTCTTGTTTTATCCTTACCACCCTTTTACGTTTTTATCGCTTTTATGGCCATTTACACCTGACGTCGACTGCTTCTGATTGCATCTGCTTCTTTTTTCCCTCATGTACAGTATTGTGCGTTTTTATCGCTGACACTTTCAAAAATTTCCCCGCCTCAACCGCTGGTTCGTTTGCGGTGAAACTGCACACAGAGCTTGCATATTATGGTAACTTTTGTATCGTAGCAAGTTTGACAATGGTACTTACTTAGTTCAGGCGCACATGATGCGAAAACATAAGCGTCTACGAGAGATCGGCGAGGCAAAACCCTCAGACGACGCATTTTCGCTGAGAACCGGCAGTGGCGCCTTCTGTTTTCGGCAGCGGAAAGCGCCACGACTAGGCCGCCGAGGCGAGCGTTGCTAGGAGCGCTGGCCATTTGAATATGCCGTTCGGCATTTGCGTCTGCTTCAACTGAAGCGCTTAAAACATTTTCGGCTAACTGAGAGGAGCAAAAATCAGAACAGCTGATCCAAAGAATATTGTTTACACGCTCGTCTCGGCGACCATGTTGTACGCTTTCTACTGCCGAAAACAGATGGCGCCACTGCCGCCCTTCAGCGAAAAAGCGTCGTCTGCGGGTTTTGGCTCGCCGATCTCTCGTAGACGCTTACGTTTTCGCATCATGTGCGCCTGAACTAAGTAAGTACCATTGTCAAACTTGCTACGATACAAAAGTTGCTATAATACGCAAGCTCAGTGTGCAGTTTCACCGCAAACGAGCCAGCGGTTGAGGCGGGGAAATTTTTGAAAGTGTCAGCGATAAAAAAGCACAATACTGTATATTGTGCACATGTTGCTCAATAAATATCAGGTGTAAGTCAGCGCTCGTGTAGTCGTTTCCTTTCTTCGCCCCCTGTATTGTGTGCGCTGTTTTTCAGAATGAGTACAAACAAACTCATCCAGTCTTCTACTTTGGCTCGAGGCCTTGTTTTCCGAGCCTTTGACCATACCGAGGGCTTCACAGACAGGGATCGTCTTGTGTGTTAGATCACACAACATTACAGACTCAAGAGAGCAAGGTACGGCCTGCTCATAAATCATTGACAAAGATTCAGGCCACCTCTTGGCGCCGTCTCCAAGCTCATACGTTCCCGAACCCGGTTATGTGTAGACATCTTTATCCGGGACAAAACTCAAATGAGCGCAAGCTATGTAGCGACTAAGCGGAACTCAACCATATTCTTTGGAAATGCGTTCTTGAACTCCTGGAGGGAACAAAAAATAGTCTCTTGACCAATGGGAGGCTCTCCTACTCAGCTCCGATCCGGAAACCCAGACAAAGGTCGTCCAACTGGCCTAAAACGCCTCAGGGGCCAACACCTTCCGGCCATCGTTTAGGCGAAGGGCCTAAAGCCCCTCAAACTGTTCGAAATAAAAGTTTTACAATCCAAACCCGCCTAAATATTATATTTAGGCCTTAAGAAAGAAAATGTTAGTTTTCCAGCTCAAAATACCGGCGGTTACTTTTTGAAAGGGATGTGAAATATTTCGTACAAAGGGTCATAATTGATAGAAATAGCAACACAGAAATGCCGCAACTTATGAAGCAAGCAACCCGCCGCGGTGGCTCAGTGGTTAGGGCGCTCGACTACTGATCCGGAGTTCCCGGGTTCGAACCCGACCGCGGCGGCTGCGTTTTTCTGGAGGAAAAACGCTATGGCGCCCGTGTGCTGTGCGATGTCAGTGCACGTTAAAGATCCCCAGGCGGTCGAAATTATTCCGGAGCCCTCCACTCCGGCACCTCTTCCTTTCTTCTTTCACTCCCTCCTTTATCCCTTCCCTTACGGCGCGGTTCAGGTGTCCAACGATATATGAGACAGATACTGCGCCATTTCCTTTCCCCAAAAAACCAATTATTATTATTATTATGAAGCAAGCACACGAACTGTCATGGAAATAATTTCCATTTGGAAGGTGCTTAATACGCATGACACGGTGAAACAAAATTTTGATGTTACTACTAATGGCAAAGTATGTCTGCACAGAAATGGCGGACGATGTGCTACCCTGCTCATTTTTTTTTTGCGAATTATTTATTGCGTTCGGTATATGGCAATAGAAACCGATTATTTGCTACCTGAACGACGCGAAATTTCCCTGAAACAAGAAAAGCACTGCTAGGCCAGTGCTGCACATGCTGAGAAAAAGCTTCGAGTTCGCTTTTTACACAATTCTTTACTTCAGAATAAGCTTTCGTGTTGCTTTCTTCAGAGCGATCATGCGATCTGTCACTCTCCGTTCTCTTGCAAAGTTGTGTGCATAGCATGTCAAAGGATTGATGCAATGAAAACAAACCAGACTCCAGACGTGTATTGAAAATGGAAAAGGCAAATTAGGAAGATGATCGCTCTATTATAACTCATGAGGGAGCAACCAACTCTTTGTAGCTAGATCACGCTATCTTAGAACGCGCAGCTGCAAAAATAAATCAAAGCAATAAGATGACACAGTGAACATTTTTTAATATAATGTGCCAGTATCCATCGAGATCTCGATGGAGTCAAAATCACTCTCCCTGAGACACTGGGGATTTGTGATGAAGGTAATGTGAATGAATTTGTGGGAGACGTTTCCAAAAAGCATCTGGAATATTGGGGGTTTAAAAGCATGGCGGTGATAGGATATAAGCTCAGGATTGAAAATTGATCAAACGTAACCCTGAGTAGACTTTGTATTTAAACAAAAATGGTGAATTGTAAATGGAGCCATTAAGTTTTAAAGGAAAAGAAATACCGAGCACGCTGACAACGGGGGCCCTAAATTGCATCCATCCATCACCAATAGCCGGCTGCGCGATATGATATGATATTGGATTTTATAGAACACTTCTGTGGCACAAATGAGACTAATCTCATTAAAGTGGGTGAGTAAATACTTTTTCTTCACCTTTGATTACCCCGCGTAAACGATCTACACGAGAACGCAAAGTCTTCGATTTCAGACAGAAAAAAGTACCCCGGAATCAAGGCAGCACGTTTAGCGCTGGATTTGTGGGCAACAACCGCCCTCCCTTTTATCCGCAACTAAAAAAAGACTAAAGTCAGGGCCGATTACAGGAAACTTCGCTGGTGTGGCAAACAGGACGAATGTCTCATCGGCAGTCGAAGCAA